>CAJHQP010011294.1:0-15642 GCA_905132765.1 Moricandia arvensis
AGAGAGTTATAAGACAGACTCAGATGGAATCCGAACATAGGTTACGGAAAAGTAGAGACATTGGAGTAGAAAATAGCTCCAAGTTCTTATTATGTCGCACATAACAGGACACACATATACAACCGAAATATCTCTCTATATAACTCCAGAAGAACTCACTTATTAAAAGAAGTTTTTTTTCCTGTGTTTGTTTAAAGTTGTTCGAAGCAAAGTTTTTGGGGGGGTTGGGGGGGGTTTTAAAAGAAAAGTGTTTTTTTTTTTTTTTTGCCGAATTCCTTAACTAAAAGAAAAAAATTTTTTTTTGTTTAAAAAAATGAAACTTCTTCTATTGGCCCCGATGAAAGTCACCCTGTGCAGAAGCAATAAGTTTGGTCGCGCCTTAATTCCGCCCTAAAGCCCCCCAACCCCTAAAAAATCTTTAAGCCCCTAAGCTAGGCAGTCCGGGGCAGCCTGTCCGATAGCTACTGTAGAAAAAGACAACGAATGAGAGCATACGAAAAAGGTTTTTTATTTGGATTGGTTTCGGAGTACGTAGTGGACGGCGTATGAAAGGCTGCGCGTACGTACCCCTCATTTTTTGAGGATCAAAAGCCTGAAACGTAGGTTTCATTTTAGAGAGTTTTGAAACAAGAAGATCAAACTGCCTTTGCGCTTCAATCTAGTATTAGGCTGCAGGACATAGAAACTAAGCCATGTGTCGAGAATAGATGCCTAAAGAGGTTTCTAAGGCAAAAAGTTCTAAGAGGGCTCTGAAAATGCGTCCTTGGGCCTCCTTTCCTTGTCTCTGCCTGATCATATGGCTTCCAATGGTCGGGCAGTTTCCTTTTGCCATTTCTGACCGCTGTATTCGAGTTATGCTCTTCCCGCGATGTTTTCCTTATTCCTCTCGATCTTCATGATTGATCCTGGGAACTTGACATTTATCTTCTTTTCCATTTATACGTTCTTTTCGATATCTTATGGCGAAAATTATATGTAAGACGATCAGGTTATCATGTATAGTAATTGTCGGGTCGCTCATTTACGTTTCCGTCTAAACATTATATGCAAGTAGGGCGTTTTCGCTGCTTTATCAGAGCTTCTCAGGCCAGTTTTCAATCAACTTACAACAGACTATCTATTCGTCAGTACTTAATTCTTAACTTAATCACCTTCTATAGCAATGGTCGTCTCTTAGATTTCTCTATAAGCTCCCGTCTGTGCTCTCATCATCTGATTCACATCATGAATCTCCGATCACTAACTCAGACTCCACTCTGTATCGACTCCAAAAAGTAGAGCTGTCATTCTAACATACTCCCTGGATCCATACTCCTATCCCTTACGTTTACTCTTCATATCACGCCTAGTTGTATCTAGCTCACATAGCTTATCACGACGGACACCGCTACAATGGTGTCTTACTCTGTGTTTTCAAGTCTATCAGCGAAGAAATACTTCAACGGAATAAACGCTCCAAGTCGAATGAAACAGAACCGGATCATGTTTCGCTACGACTCAAAGACTTTGAAGGAAGGACGAAGTACTGCGACGAGGAAGGAGCGTGGTCCCGTGAGTGTCGTCCCTCAACCACACCGAAGCACAGATCACTGGGTGATGAGTGACACCAGATGTAGCACAGTCGGTTGAGTAACCCATCGTCAGACCATTAATTGACTGTCAGAGTTGCGAGCTGGCTCCGACGTCCACGACCTGCGACTCACGAGTCGCACGCGTGGGCCGGCTCTCACCATCGTGGCCAAGCGTGATGTACACATCGAGCAGAGGGTAGAGACTTGGTGGGATGTCTCGTCCGTGTCACTTTCGGCCCATTTACGGGAGAAAGACACTCAACAGACGCAGTCTTCCGCTCCCCACCGACATCATTTTCACGCACTCTTTACTCTCTTTTCAGTCCTTTTGCATCTTTAACTCTGCGGTCTTTGTTCCGCGCGTAATAGCAAGACATGGGGCGCTCCGTGTGTCTTCACATTCGCCTCATCATTACGACAAATTTACCGCCACCGAGGAGAACTTAGAGATGGCCTATTCCCGAAACCAACGTCCCGCACGTCTCTAGGAGCACGACGATGGAAGCGAGTTCGTTGGCGCGCTCCATGTTGCACATCTCATCGCCGGTTCTGGCAGGTCGATGACACGGTGAGCTACTCTCTGAGATAGCACTTCTCTGCGCGTACTTCCTTCACAGTGGCCAGCTTTGGCTCGCACCGAGACTGTGTGATGGTCTCGTTCGCGGCAAACCTACTTGCACTGCGCCAGGTAGTGGAATGCGATGTCTGCAGTCACCCTTCGAAGACGTCATTCCGCCAACGTTCCTGGCGTGTCCGCACAATGATCCGCTCCTTCGATGAGCGCTGTTCTATTCTGTAGATCGAGTCCAGATCCATTAGTATTGTTTTTTATCTTCCACTGACAGCGATGTTATTCGTATAATGTGTCAATGTAATAACATACAGTTCATGTGAATGTTTTTCTCACGCGCGCGCACCCAGGAAACATTATGCTTTCTGAATCGTTAGTTTGTGAAGAGATTCCATAAAATAATTGAATGAGCCTCGACACGCGTCCACAAAGAACGTTTTTCCGCGACTCTGTCGCTAGCAATACAGCATTGGGATTATTATTAAGATTTTCATTCTTATTCATCTCACTTCGCATTGTATGGAAGTCTGGTACGGCAACTTCTTGTTCTGTAGTACGTTGTGGCTCTTGCACATTTCTAGCTCAGATGTATGCTCTGTTAAAGTCACATATCTCGAGTCGATTTTGCGCCCGTTATAGTCGAATACATTCTGGCCACTCGAAGCTTATCTTGCACCCTCTACATGTAGGATTGACACACCGCCGTTGTGACACAGCTCGTAGGATTTTACATATAATTTATTGGCCTGGTAGTCACATATTTTAGAATCTCGTATGGATTTGTTGATACTATGCCTTGAGATGTATAAGACCAGTGTGCTGGGTTTAGGGCAAGACCTAGGCTTACCATTGCTTTAGGGTTTACAATGACTGTTATGACTTAAATCACCCGTTGCATTTCGACTGATTCCGTCTCAATATTGAAGTCTTTGAAAAGTTATTGGCTTATTTGACTTTCATCGGTCGGGAACCGAGCATCTCTCCAAAGACAATTTCGAAGACGTCTTGAAGTGCTGACCAAATTTTTTGATATTCTTTAATAGCGCGCTATTATCCCTGTGTCGGAAGTCTGAGAGCCTATCTCTATAATTTGGAGTTCGTTTGTTGTGCAGAAACAAACGGAATGGTAAGCGTTACCACTTGAGTTTGAGCCTTAGCGAAGAATGTGTGTTTGAGAAGATGTTAATGCGTATGACTGTTAGAGTTTATGAGACAGAAATTTCATCTAGGAAGATATTTTACGTCGAAATCTGGTTCCTCGAGTGTCTGTGACGTCTCGCGGCACTAAAGAATAGATTTCTCTTTCGAGTAAAATTTTACATTATACGAAAGTGTTAGTGAATTTTTTCGCGTTTGATGTGAAGTTCTCGTTTGACCTTGTGGCCTATGAATACTTTGGTTTGGTTGGGGAGGTTTCGCAGCCAAAGGTTGTTTGTTTAGCAAATTAACCAAACACGTTTCGTATAGAAGTTTTCTTTCGTATGCCGCATTTCTTGTGTGACCCCTTAGAGATGATTTTTCGGTGTCACAAGGTTTTTGTTTTAACCTTACGGCAGAGAAACGTTTGATGTTAAATTCTTTGATTTGTGATCAAGGATTAGGACCAAGGGGTCGCGTAAATTTGTCCTTGGGAAGAAGCTTCTTGCTTCACTGTACTTTGTGAAGCTTTGGCCTTCCGAGATTTACTTCGTGTATTTTTAAGAATGTTTCGTATAGCTCTAGGATCTTTGTTACGAGTGTTTCCTTGTATTCGGCGTTTTACGGGTAAAATGTTGCGGGTTTAAACTGAACTGTGAAACATATAGAACTTGGTCGATTGTTTACAAGTTAAAATTTTCCATTAACCATTTTGGTTGCTAGGACTGAGTCTTGTTATATCGTATGATTTCCACTTCTGGGACATACGAGAATTATTTGTGTAATCGTCACTTGGCGTTTTCAGACAAATTGCGAATTGTCGTTTTGCCGTTAAGCGATTGGATGGAGCGGTGGTCGCTCGAATGTTTCGGCTTGGAGTAAATTCTGTGTTCAACCGGATAGCCAAGGACGTTGTATGTCAAGGATTAGACCATGTCACTTTTGTGTTAACATTAAGGTCATGTTAATTTAAAATTTTCCTTAAAGGGCATGCCAAATTCTGGTTCAGACTTCTACGGGAAGGCGTAATTGGCTGAGAGCCAAAGAGCGTTCGTCGAGATTGAAAGGCCAAGTATGCCAGATTTTCCGTATTAATATTGCCGATGGTTGTAGAAAATGATTTTCCACTTTATGGTATACGATGAATATTTCATATAATGTTTCCTTTAGTCATATGAATTTTTTTTCCTTTTTGTCTGAAGAAGACGAAGCCTAAGTGGCTTGATACAGAACCTGTGCGTTGTCAGTTGCGGGATGATTGCCTGCTTGGAAGTAACCAAAGGGAAGTGAAAGGCAGAAGCCAGCGAGCCGCATGGATAAAGGAGAAGATCTGTTAGATCGTAGTGCGAAGGGATAAAGTTTAGAGTGGTTGTCCAATGTCGGATCATACATCTTCGTTTTTTTCTATGCGAAACTTCTTCTAAAACCTGTTATTTTATTTTCTAAAGTTGTTTCGTATGACTTGATCTGACTATACGAAGGAGTTTTCGTGTAAGTTTTACAAGAAGAATTTCTCATAAAAGTAATTGGAGAATGTTTCTCGCGGATTACTCGTTATGTTTGCGAGCGAGAATTAGGTTTTCCTCAATCCTGTTTTTATAGTGTGAAGTAGTTCTGCATGATATCGATCTTGTTTTCCCGTAGCCTGTTTCGTATAAAACGTATTAGGTAAACAAAGTAAGGGTGACCGGTTTTGTGAAGATAGTAAATCCGCAGATTTTTCGAGAAACGTTTCCGCTTTTATTTCGATCTTTGATGAAAGTTTCTTGGAGTCACTCATGGAGTTTTAAGGAAGTTTATTTCGTTTATGATCTGGTCGCAGAACGTTTTTGTGGTATTTTGAGAGGAAATCTCATGACATATTCGTTCTCGAGCTAACAAATCGATCAACCAGCGGTAAGATCTAGTTCACGAGCGGGATAAAGTGTTCCTTTTGTTGTGCTCTTTGCTACTTATGTTTTCGATTTTTCTTTCTCGCAAATGTTTTTTTGATTTTTTTCCGTGACTCACTCTATTCAACGGAAGCTGGGAGCAAGGCTTTGATGTTTGAAGATTTCTCGTATAATTTTTGACTGTTTATATATGCCGCTAGCGTTTAGACAAATCTTAGATCTTCATTTGCCTTTTGGAAGATTTCAATGGGTCATTTCATTGCCTTATTACGCAAGAGTTTTCTTTATCTAAAGCGTTTTCGTGATTCCGAGGTTGTGGCGTTTTTGAAGTATGGGAGTATACAAGTATAGTATACGTACCTACTCCCTCCCTTTTTTGACGAAAGGTAACACCTGAAATTATCTTTTGAAGGGTTATGTATATTTTTCTTTCAAGGACTGGTGTGATCGACAGTCGGGGTCGATTTAAAGACAACGTCGGGATTGTGATCTTCGATTGTTTTGAGGTTGATGACTTGAAACATATCGGTTTTAAGAAAATTGCTAGGAACGAGTCAGTTTTAAGACGACGTTCGTGCCTCTAGTTCTTTCTTTCTTTACGAAGCAAGCTGAGTATTCTTGAATGTGTGGCGATCATTTCTAGGATTTGCGAATGTTTAGATCGGTTTGCGAGATCTATCTGAACAGTTAAGTAATAATAGATCAAGATAGGGAAAATCGCTTAAGATTTAGTTCTCTAGATTATCCACCTAGATTATAAGTTCCCTAAAGTTTATGGCAATCTTTAACGCGTTTTTATTTCTAAGTACTTTCCTACAAAATTTACATGTCTGATTTCGAAAATTTCCAAGTCGAACATACCTTAGTTTTCTCAGAGATTAGGGTTTCCCTCTTCTACGTTTTGTTTTCTCGGTTACCCTTCTTCTCCTCGTGTGTGTCCATCCCTTAAAGATAATAAGAATATTGATTCTAATTGGATTTCTCTACTTTTCTCGCCGTGTTTATGCTGAAGCCTGTCTTGAGGTTTTGGTTGGTCGATCCATATTTTCCGATCTGGGTTTCAATGCCTGTATCGTTGGTTTTACGAAAATTAAAAAGTATCTTGTCCAAATATTTTTGGCGTTTTAGGAATAGCCAAGGGTGATCAGGAGATTCCCACTGCGACCAGGAAGACCCCTAGGGTGCATGCGGCTTTGGTGAGAAGTCATGGGCGATGAAGTTGGAGAGAGAGGACGGTGAGATCATGGATACAGGCTGATGGGTGAAGTTCACTTCTCGGCTCTTGCTCCATCTGTTTCCTTCTCCGGGAGTCTTGTTGCACAAACTCTTTTGACTTCCATAAAGTTGTCAAATTAGTTTTCGAGTTCTATTTACGAGAATCATTTTGCAAATGTTGTCAAATTTACTCTACGAAGGTTGTATCGTAAAATAATGTCTTGTTTAACTTTTAAAAATTATGTTTCGTAAAATATGGCCAAGTTTAATTTTGTGAAATTTGTTTCGTAAAAAGCTGTTGAGCTTAATTTTACAAAAGTTATTCCGCAAAATATTATCGAGTTTGATTTTACGAAAGTTATTGTGCAAAATGTTTTCAGTTTGCATGTACGAGAGCTGTTTTTTAAAACTCACGTATTGCGGCTGTTCCCAAATTTAGTTTCTTAGTACCAGAAAATCTAGTTGCGATGAGCTTAATTATCTCGATCAAATTTAATCAGAAAATTTCTCCTTTCCGTAGGATTGATCAGAGGAGTTTTAAGTAGTTCTTCTGAAGTAAGCGTAGTAGACAAATATCGGGGATTTGCTGAATATGTTGCTTGAATTTTTCCAAAATCTTATGTTTTAGAAAATGTTTTAGCAGTGAGGGATACAATATCTATTTTGCTTTGTTTAGTCTTTTAAGTTTCGAGTGAGTCCATAGAAATCAAATTTGTTTCTCTGAAAGTTATTCGGAAGAAGTATAGCAGTAGGGGACTGGCAACCCGATTTTCTGTGCTTCTGCTTCTGCAAGTAATCTAGAGTTTCTCCGCAACTTCGTGAAGGGGAAGAAATTTTTATTTCTTCAAATACTTTTATGTAAAGTATTGGAAGACGTGCAGTGGTGAGCTTTGTACCCATTTGCTGCGCTTCCTTTTTCCGTGAGTAGTCTAGGGATTCTCCACGGTTTCGAGGGGAGTAGGTTTTATTTATCCAATTTTTTTTCGGAAAACGTCTTTTGGTAAAACCCTTACGCGTTGAGATTTCTCCAACCCAGTATTTAAAAGAATTTTATGGGGTTTGATAGATTTTATTGTTGTCCATTCTGTTTAGATAGAAAATCACGAGCTTGTTTTGGTTCTCTTCCCGGCGAAAAGTCTCGACTAGGTTTTCGATTTCGTCGAGCGCTGTGGCATTTGCATTAGTGTTGAACATAGAAGAACTTGATTCTGGAGTTGTGATGAGGTCATGAAATCCTTGCCTTGACCAGAGCTTCATTAAACCGGCCAGACCAACTATCTAGGCGATACTAGCGACAAAGGTTCAGTCCAAGGCGTATATCTCCACAACCAGAAGGTCTTTTGGCATGAAATAATTTTCATGGATTATAAATGCAACAATATTTCATTTCCAAGTGTAATCATCCAATATCTATTCGGACCAGAAAGTTAAGGATTTTACAAAATGGAGGTTTCCCAGCCCATCCATTTGCGAGTATCAGCCCTTAGAAGTGAACTGAAGCCCAAACATGAAGCGTCCTTCTCCAGATAAATCATGGGATTCAAGTTGTATATTTTACCTTTCCATAAAGTCAAAAATAAGGAGATCTGGTCATGGGAATAGCAAGATGCAATCAATTTCCCAAAACCGGCCAAACCGACAACAATGCTCGAACCAAATCTTTATATGGAAGACGAGAGATACTCTAGACCATACAGAAGGCTTAAAAGAATCCCTTAGATGCAACATAACCCATAGGATCAATCAGATTTTATTTACATCAAACTCTCTTATCCGACAACATCTACACCAAATGCAATAAAAGAGTTTCCACACAATCTTGCCAAGACCAACGGTTCTTTTCTATTGGACTAGAAAAGATCGCTATCATTGAGAACTTCTTCATAAACCAGAGGCTATTATTTTGTTGATAATTCAAAAGGATATCAAGATACAACATTAGCTCTCTCCAAAGGCAACAAATCAGCATAACGACTAGTTTTCATAAAGCCATCAATTCTTTTGCTTCCAAGACTTTGTTTTCTTCTATTATTTTTAGAATGTTAGAGGTTGTATTAAGGCCGAGCTATATATAAATCTCTTAGTTGTCTATGTAAAAATCACCCCTAGATAAATAAACAAACCGAATTTTCTTCTAAGAAAATCTCTCTATGTTTTCTCTTTCAAAACATGTTGCTTTGTTCTTGTTGAGACCAGTACCTCCAAGAGCCGAGTGCTGCGTTGTATCACGAGCTCCCCATCCCTCGTGCCATACACTTCGATCCATTTCATCATCATCAAGTATCTCCATCCATCCGGGTTTCACTTAGTCGATTAGATCTAGTATTTGGACCACTCTTTTGTTGAATCCGTCCATCAATTTGTTACAAGATTTTGTTGAGCCTTTGTCAGCCTTAGCTTACATCAAGTTGTATTACCAGCATTGTGCGATCTGCGATTTTATCTTTTGTATTTTCATCGATCTATTCAATCAAGCATTTTGTGGCCTTGTGAGTAAGAGTAATCCGCCCCCTCCTTCTAGCGCCAAACTGTGGGAACCGAAATGCATACTATCGATTTTCATAATCAAAGGAAATGTGCAAAAGACAATCAAAACGAATTTTCTGCGAGAGCTAACACCAAGTGACCAAATAATATGCAGAAAATATGCAAAAGACAATCAAAACGAATTTATTGAAAATGTAGATCTTTATTTCGAAGCCGCGTAAAAGCGTTGCGATTTACAAAAGATTTTAAAGATTTGGCCGCAATATCTGATAGCGATTTCCCTAGTTCTAGCCACCTAAACCTTAGTTCTAGCTAAGTCGCAGCTCGATAACAAAAGACGAAAAAGATACGAAATGTTTTTTTTGTTGACTTTGGTCTGGACCTTATAAAAGGCTTCCTACGTACCCCTTTCGAGGATCAAGCCGAACATAGTTCTGCTTATAGAGTTTGAACAATAGATCGAACTGCCTTTGCGAGTTCGTCTAGTATTAGATTTTAGGACATAGAAAAATAAACATTTCGAGAATAATGCCTAAGGTTTCTAAGTGAAAATAAAGTTCTAAGAGCTCTGACAAAATCGTCCTTGTGCTCCCTGTCTTGTCTCTCCTTATATATGGTTCCAAGGTGGGCAGTCTTTCCTTTTCTGCTCCCGATGTGAGTTTATCTCTTTGCTAAAATAGTCCTTATCCTCCCGATCTTCATGATTATCCTGGAAACTTAACATTTATCTTCTTTTCCATTTACCTTTTGTGAAAATAAAGTCAACCGTCATTGTAATTTGGGCTCATTCTCGTCAAAAAATGCAAGTGGGCTTTTACCGTGTTTTAGACCTTCTCGGGGTGTTTTTTAACTTAACCGTTTACGATTTCTTTCAAAGAAAGCACCTTTTATACATTGTTGGTTCACATGCCGTTTGTTTCGTGAGATAGTAAAACCAATTGTATAGTTGAGATAAAAATGGTGTCGAGTTAACCATTACCGTTTTATACGAGTGATTTGAAGTTTTACGAGAAGACAAGTCTTTGCTATTTTTATCTCAAAACTTCAACGGGAACTCTAATAGAGAAGAAACAAGGATCAGTCCTGTCAAGACTTAGTGATGGTCTCGTCGCCCGTTCGCGATGAGACATGTTGCGTTTCTTGTCACTTGTGGGCAACGAGACTTGGAGATATTTTTTGAGAGCTTTTCCATAAATGTTTTCCAAAAGTTGTTTTACGAAAGATTGTCTCATAAAGTATACTATAATGTTTTCTTCAGAAACTTTTCGAATTTTGTTTGACGGAAGATTTGTTTTGTAAAACTCGTCATTTATCGCAAAAACCTTCCACAAGAACGTTTCCGATCTTTTCACGCTTGGTTAGAAATTATTTTATTCCTTATCAAGAATGAAGTATACGAATTTTGTTTTTGTGTAATTTATTTGACATTTCTAGCTCATATTCGTTTAAGGCACACTATCTCAGAGGATTTTGCCTTTGATTTTGCCATGACCGATTTTGATCCCAACACTAATCAATTCAAATTGCTTGTCTTGGGGCTTGGACCATATTTAGTTATTATCATACAGATTTTCCACACCATGGGTTATACGAATTACAGCTGCTCAGTAATTTCTTCAGAGATCTCAGTCTAGTCTACCAAATGGCTCTGGACACAGCTAGTGAGGGGAATTTCAACACAAGAAATCCAAAAGAGGCTGTGAGACTGATAGAGAAATTTCCATCTAGCAACATCACCAAGAACACAGACTTCGAGCGGAAGAAGTCTTTAGATAATTTGGATAAAGAGCAGATGGCTGAGATTAAAGAAAAGCTGGATTCGGTTTAAAGTTATAGAGAAGCTGACCGCAACTGTCAAGAGGAAATGGGATGAGATTTTTGAACATATGATGCATGAAGCTAACACCAAGGAAATAGACACCTAAAATGAAACGATCCCGAGCATCCCCAAAAAAGAAGATTTCTATGCTTCCTACCATAATTATGCACTTTGGATATAATTAAGAAAGAAAACGGCAACTAAGGTGACATCCTTCTAATGTTTCACTCTATCAGAAGCAAGAGTAGGAAGGTGATTAAGTTGGAAAAGAAAAGTGACCCAAGGAAGTTTGTGGTCCATGTATTGTAGATGGCTACAAGTATCCAAATGCTTTGTGTGACACATGCTCTGTAGTTAGCATAATGCCTAGATTAAAGGCTCTTCAGCCGAGTTTACACGTTGAGCCTTCTTGCTATATTTCACATTGGCAGATTGCTCAATGGTAGATTCAGGAGGAATCATCAGAAATGTACATTTTCCCTGTAGAGTTCCACATAATGGACATTAGGCCAGAGTGGGATACTGCCTTTCTCCTTCGAGAGCTTTCATGGCCAATGTCAGGGCAGTTTGTAATATGGATATAAACAAGTTGTGTCTAACATTTGTAGACAATGCAGATTTCTATGATCCTGTCAAAGTATTCAGGAGTCACGATGTTCATAACAAAGATGAAGCATGATTTGTTATAGTAGTTAACACTGTTCATGACTCAGACAGCGATGAAGAATACGTAGCGTCGACCGCCGACCCTTTCATGTCGATTGACACCCACCAAGTGATTGTACAGATGCCTACGATGGAATACGAGGACACCCCATTATATAGACCGCTGATACAACCACACACTGCACTACATCATATGATTATGGAGTTTGCAGAAATCAAGAGAGACATGCGTTAGCTCGATAAGAGACCCGTCCAGAGGAACAGAAATGCCACAAGAGCAAATGCTGATCCCTATTACCAGCATGTATCAGAAGCTACTGGAAGATGCTATGTTGAAGGCATGATAGATCATATTGCTGAAGCCCAGGTTCATATGGTTTGGGGATTTCTTTAAAAACCTAGAGTGTGACGCTCACGCATGAAGCATGAATAGTCAAAAAACTTGTTGGGGTCAAAATGGTCAGGACAGAATCAATTTCTCGAAACTTCCAAGAAACTATTATCTTTCAAAAAACAATTAAAAAAGATCAAGCAACAGGTTTTCACGAAAGGCTCTCGCTATCTTTTAAAAACGACTTTCAAAAGTACAACGAAACGAGAAACAATCACGTCTGACGTTTTCACCGTCTCCTCGCCTCCGGTCCATCTCACCACCAAGGCAAAACGACCTCGACCCAGGTCCATCTCGCCTTAATGGTGAGATTATCATGTCCATTTGCCATCAAGGCGATAAGACCATGTGACCATCCCATCTTTCCATAAGGGCGAGATAACCACACTCACTGGTCCATCGTGTCATCACGACGAGATGACTCGCTGTCATGGAGAGATGGCCGTGTCATTGTTCCATCTTGCCATCACGGCGAGAAGACCTCGCCTTGGTCCACCTCACCTTCACGGCGAGAAGACCTTGCCTTGGTCCGTCTCTCTGTCATGGCGAGATGACGTTACCCTTGGTCCATCTCGCCATCACTGTGAGACGACCTCGCACCGGTTCGTCTTGCCGTCAAGGTGATATGACCTCGCCCATGTTCCATCTCGCCATCACGGCCAGATGACCGTTCCTGGGCCACCTCACTTTCATGGAAAGATTACCTCGCCCTTGGTCTGTCTCGCCATCACGGCGAAAAAACCTCGCCCTGGTTTGTCTCGCCATCACGGTGAGATGACCTCGTCTCTGGTTCGTTTCGACGTCAAGGCGACTCCAATCCCCCCCTCACTCCATCATCTCACCCAACCATATACAATGCAATCATGGGAACACCATGGATAAACTCCATGAAGGCTGTTCCATCCCCCTATCATCTCTGCATCAAGTTCCTGACTCTGAACGGAACCGCAACAATATGGGGATGCAAAAAAAAGTTGCGGCTCTGTTTCCTACCAGAACACAAGCTTCAAAAAATCACGAATACTTCAATGGGCAAGGCCAAACATGCAAATAAAGTTCAGCTATCGACTTAAAACTCTTTCGAAAAAGACGGACCTGTTGCGTTAGGCAAGAAACCGTTTTGGATAATGAAAGCAAGCAAGCTTACAAGCCCAACTCTCCAGCTCAAATGGAGAAAACAAATCCGTAGGAAGCCGTCGACCCAGTAATAGTCATCACGAATGAAAAGATTGACGCAGCCGCACAAGTATAGTAACAGACTCACGGCCCACACTGAACTACGAGACGACTTGATCCTCGAAAGGAGTATGTAGGCAACTCGTCGCAAGACAAGTTCAGCTGTCCCCCTTCTCTAAAAAAATGGAGGGAGTGGGGACGTATAAGTATAGTCATATAATCCTACATTAAAATATCCACTTTCATGTGCTCAATATTTTTTAATTTTTTTTGGCAATAAGAAAAACGCATTTTTACTCAGAAATATTCCACCAACCTCTTTTGCTGCAAACACACTCGATATCACACAATAGTTTACGGTTAAAAACAGCAATCCATGATTCACTTCAAAAAGCCCAAATAACAACAAACAATCATCGTATAACCCAGAATCAGAAATCATACAAAAAATATTAATAACAAATCTAAGTCTTAACAACCAAAAAGTTAAACGGAAAAACTAGAATTGTCATCGATCGACCAAATCCCAAATGTTGCATAAAGCATTCCTTGGTTAAACACTAAGTCCTTAGGAAGCCACACAGAAAACCCGAAGACATTTGCGGTATTCGAAAAAAACTTCTAAAAAGAAAAAAACTTTCGGACTAACTACTACACAAAAACCTCGAAATATTTCCCGGACATGAGGACAAACAAGTCCTTCGACTAAATGCGGAGATAATCCTCCCAACATATTCTATACAAGAAATCACATTTA
The DNA here is from genome assembly GCA_905132765.1 of Moricandia arvensis. NCBI lineage: Eukaryota > Viridiplantae > Streptophyta > Magnoliopsida > Brassicales > Brassicaceae > Moricandia > Moricandia arvensis. Next base: position 13,683 of record CAJHQP010011294.1, read on the forward strand.
CTCAAAAGGAAAAATGTACTTCGGCAAAAAGGCGAGACTTTGCAAAATTTGAAAATACACTTCCGAACTCATCAAATTTTAAGAAAATAGTCATCACAGGACTGTAAATCAACAGCTAATTCCGGTTAGAAAGACAAATACTTGCTCTTACATCACGTCCGTCGACTAGCCCCGCGGACAAATCAATTGTTCTCAAAACGAACGCTTAACCTAACCAGCTCCTCTCATAGAAATGGTTATCATACATCTGACACGGATAAGCGCGCTATAGAAATTCAAAGATTTGTGAGTACTTCCAAGACTTCAAAATTTTCTTTGGAGAGATACTAGAATCCCGATCATTGTTAAACGCATAAGTTGAGAACTCATCGCAGATTTCAATATCGAAACGGAATCAGGTTGAAATCGCAAGCAAGTTAAGTAAGCCGGGATCGACCTCGCATACTCTAGATGCAAAAATAAAGCTAGTTCTTGCCCTACCTCCACTCTTAACTCTCAAAGGCATAGTATCACTGATATGTGATATAAAAACTTCTCTCGTCTGGGGTCTTAACCTCAAAAATCTTCATCTTAATGCAAACTCCAAGTATCACGATCTGCTAGGGCGAAGGAAATGAGGAACATACTCACACTCTCTCGCTCTCGTTGACGCTTTATCCGTAAAAAGAAGAGCTATGAAACGGAAATATATTAGAAAGCCCCGGGGCAGATTACAATACAAACTGATAGACATATCATTAATAGGGAACATACTCCCTTCGAATAAACCACCCATGATGGGTCTAACACACAGCCACCAGACATAGACTTCCTGATCAAATAATTTCTATCACCAAGCGGCACCGGAGATTGATTTACCTCGCCGTACTCGCATGGAACTTCAAGCCCAACCTCCTCCAAAATAAGAGAAATGGGAATTTGGCCCAAGTGTTCACAAATTCTCCATACAATTTAAGGAATCAGCGACCCTGCACTGGCTTAAATTCCCATGTATCTCAACATCTTTTCCATCTCGCCATCATAGTCGTACTTGTCGCTCTTCGTACACCACAAGGTACCCACGGAACCCATGCACTCGTGATAGTCACCAAAGGACTTTTGAACCTTCTTCATCTCTTCGAGGTTGGACGCAATCTAAACCGAGTGATCCTGGAAGATCGAGGCAACCTCCCGCCTTTCTTCCCTACGTGCACGATAGAGTATGGAGGCTTGCTTTGATGCCAGATCATTCTGACGTAGAGAGTGCTCTTCAGCTTTGCTTTTCAAGCGAGAAAACTCTTCTTGGCCTTCTCAGCTCTAATACAAGATTCCATGCCTCCAATACTCGCCATGAGAGCATCGTTCATCATATAGAGGCCCTAAAACATAAAAACAAAAATAATATGGAAGTATAAAGGAACTTGGAAACAAAGGGGACCCTGATTGAGGCAAAGAAAGTGTCGAGTTCAGGTCCTTCAATGTCGAACGCCGGCAGTGGGGTCTCATAGTACCACTTCTGCTGGCCTGATTGGGAAAACCGTTGTGGAGCCAATCGTCCGCAGGAAACTCTGCGCAAGATGTGGGAACATTGTTCCCTTCAACGGCAACATGCTTGTTCTTGGGAGACCTCTTCCTCTCCCTCTTAAAGGGAACCTCGTATGGAACATAGTCTTCCATGGTCGGCTCCAAATCATCTTTGACTAACGGGCGAGGCTGAGCTCTAGATTGGTGGTACACGACCACTGCACGGACTTGCTTCAGAGAGAATAGCTGCAAAAGAACGGACCTCCATGAAGAATATCTTTAACGATAAGAAAATCCACAGTACATAGAGGGATATGATCGAAAACTACAAAAAGGAAACGAATAAAAGGTTAGCTATCGTCAAGTGGAAAATTTCTCAGAGTATCCGACTGTGGGAACCAAAATTCACACTGTCGATTTCCGTAAATTAAGGAAAGTCAAGAAACCCTAGCATTCC
>CAJHQP010011295.1:0-15642 GCA_905132765.1 Moricandia arvensis
CAGACAAGTCTCCCTTTTGTGTAATATATATATAAATGAGATAATTGTTTATGTTGTCTTCTTTTTTCTCATGTATGAAACCATTTATTGTTGGGGCTCATAATTGAATACCCAATGTTTCAAATCTTGATGTGTTGGCTCACCAGTTAACCTAAAGAATTGCAGAAGTATGGTTATTTGGTTTTGGTCAGCACAAAATTGTGTCTAAATTAAATCAAATAGAACTCGGTTTCTTTGGTTTGGTATTCGGTTAGTGCGGTTGATGAAATTTTACCAACCATTTTTTTTTGGTTTTGTCTCAGTTACAAATTCGGGTTTTTGGTTAAATTTGGTTAACTCGGTTCAATATTTGTTTAGAATGAGATGGTTTGGTTACAATTCAAAATAAAAAATCAAACTGACAGCTCCAGAACAGAACCAAACTGATAATTTTTTCTTCTTCTAAATCTACCGAACTGAAACAAACTTGTAACTCAGCTTAAACCGAAAACTGAAAATTTGGTTGGTTGGGTTTGTATCAGAATCCCACCTAACAGCATGAATGGGAACGAGAACCATTATCTGTTCTAGTCTCTATTCATGTTCTTGTAACTAAGCCAGAACAAGAACCTGTCTTTGCAATAAATTAGTTCAGTTTCAATAATAATAACACTTCAATCCATTTTTCCATCTCTCCATGGACCCATAACGCCACGATGATCCAAACCATACCTCCCCTTCGAAATCACCCAACTCAAATTAAATGCTTTTTCTCCATCATCAACTCCTTTGGACCCGTCTAAAAAATCAAATATTGAAAACTCGAATCTATCCTGAGGGTGACAACTCCTCCACCAGATAGCATAAACGTCACAAGTGAGTCGTATATTCCTCTTTTGCATCTCATTTATCACCTCAACTACCTTCTCGAACTTCTTCAAACTCATGTACTAAACCATCATGTCTTGAAACGGTGCGTGTGAGGTTTGGTCAAGCCCATCAGACGTGTTCAACTTGAGCCGAGCTTGGACAAGTTACGCGCGGACAACTTATGGGCCTAATCGATGAAGCCCATTAGGTTAAGTGTTGACATTAAAAAGAAGGAGATGTCACGACAATGTGCCTCTAAGCCAAGTTTCTGAGAGGCAGAAGCCTCAAGCCTCTTTTGGAGGGCTTCCATGGCATTTCTTAGAGAGATAGAGTAAGCTAGAGATAGATATGTTATTCTAGGCTTATCTCTCATCCATGTTATTCTCTTATATTCCTATTTGTACTCTCTAGGTTTGTTTAACTAGGACAAAGAGAGTTATGATCTTGTAAACCACGTCAGAGGTGTTTTCCGATACTTCATAGTGGATGTTGTGGATCCTGGATCCACAACGGATGTAGCGGTGCAGCCGTAATTGGGTGAAAAATTCTTGAGTCATGAACAAGGATATATGTGAATCGTATGAGTAGGTCCAGGGACAAAGATAATTCCGTAACAAAGTGGTATTATAGCTTTCTAGTGTGATTGCTTACTTGGTAAAATACCTTACAGTTCCTGTTTAGGTATTTGAGACCATCCACCTTCTTGAAAAGAGCCTTTGCCTTTTCTTGCTTGCCTTCTCCTCAGTACCATTTCATAGGCGGTGTGGTTTGGTTACTTGTGATTCATCATCTTCATCGTCATCTTCATCCCCGTAGAGCCAGCACTTCCTCTGTTCAATCTCATTAGAGATCTCTTTACCCTTATCGCATTGGTTCATAATCATATGGTAGTACATATAAATCATATCGTTAAAGGGTGTCTTACTATAAAAAAAAGCTGAGATGATTCATCTTCTTGAAAAGAGCATTTGCCTTGTCTTCCTTTCTTCCCGACAGTACCATCTAAGGAGCTTCCTGTAAGTGGCCTGGTTCTTGGAAGAGTTGTCTAACTTGTTGAACTACTTTTCAGCCGCGGCTGAGTCTTTCTCCATTCCTATAAGATCCACTCAAAGATCTACAAGGAAGAAAAATAACTTACTCATTAGAGCCGTCCTAAACATAGGCAAGTGAAATATTAACATAAAACATACACAAATATAGAATTATTCTTTTTTTTACTAAATTGTTTATAACCAGCTCAAAATGAACAATGTAATGAATTCTCAATGTGAGAGACAGACCTTGAGGGCTTGCTCTTTTCTCGAAGTTGGCTAGTCAAGTCAAAGGAGATGTTCTAACAAATTGATGAGAGTAAAGAACATAAAAGTGTTTATGGAAGAATTATATTAGACTCTCATAAGAATAAAGTACAAGATGCATAGACTTATATAATGAATGATCAAACCTAATTTCCTAAACTAATATGGAATAGTATATTAGATAAATGTTAACTTTCTATTCTTCTTGTTCTTTCCAGATTTTTCTAGATTCGTCTCGATCTTCTAGATCTTTTTTATCTTCTTGTTTTCCATAATATTGATATGGTCGATCTCATCGATCTTCCAATATGTTCCTAGGGTAAAACTATTACTGATGGAACTGATCATTTAATTTTCTTTTCTTTAAAGAAACTGATCATTTAACGTCTCTGCTATATAAAACAAATCATAGTTAAATACTAATCAAGAAATTAAATTTTAAAGAATTTTTTGAATACTTCTAATATTTGAGTGTTTTAAAAATCTTAACGTAATAACAAGAATATATATTTTGATATAATTTGTCATATATAAATTAGTTGATGTTTAATTTAATTTTTTTGAGAAGATAAACAATAGCTTACCATCTTGGTTTTTGAATCAATAAGATATAAAGTAATAACTAAGAGTGGGCAAAACACATATAGTTTATCACATATGATTCAAAGAATGTCAAATTAACATCTTATTCATGAATTATGTCAAAATATCTAAAGAATTTCAAGTTTCAAAATAAAAGGAAAATCTATATATTAAAAGTTAATGAAAAATATTTAAAAAGAAATTTAAATTGATATGATGATATCTAAAGTACACTTTGAAAACCAAATATAAAAAGCTTAACTAAACCACTCAATTGGCTTAAACCATTACCCAATTAAGTAATCTAGCCGAGTCCCTTAACCATCACAATCCAACGAACATCAAGTTTAGGCCATTAACACAACAGTTTCCCTTTTCTCCAAAACTTGTGTACGGACGAGTTGTTCTTCCTTATAGATTGATGTCGATGAGAAAAACAATGACATTGAAACTAAGTTTCCTAGGGCAACTCACATCTTACACTGGACTTGGTTCTCGAGCAATCATGATATCTTCCACCATATATTGCTTCCCATCTCCAAGAACCGACTACATCATTGAATCTAAAATCTATAGATTATCTGCTTTCCTAATTCTTATCTACATCATTATATAAATTACGTACGCTGGCCAATATTCATCATTTTCTAATGAATTATATATTATTGAAATATAGGGTCGTCTGTATGTTTAAAAGGTCAGAGTGGTTACATTAGGTTTAGTGGTTTAAACTGAAACCACCTCATATAGAGGGTGTGACTGAGATTCCAACTGGAATCATATTTAAGATAATCACAGTACCGGTCAGCAACATGGCTATTTAGTAGGTGATACATTGATGAGAGTAAATATAAAACTCTTTAAAAAAATATTATTAGATTCTTATAAAATCAAATAAAGTAGAATATGTATATATTTATATTTAAAAAGAATAATATAATTTTAAACATAATATGAAAATAAGATATTAAATAATTTAAATTTTATATTCTAAGTATTAGAATGATTTCCTTAAATTTGACGGTCTAAATGATTGTAATAGGAAAATATTTTATATGACAATATCACACACTCATGTAAAATCAAAATAAATATATGGATCCAGTTTTACTGCTTATGATAATTTATAAACGTGTGTCATGACATCTAATTAACTAAAAAGAATAAACAAATTAAAAGTAATAGTCGTATGCATGCTGCAGCCTTACAAATTTTTAAAAATATGGCTTACCGCATACATATTAAACTTTATGATTACTTTCATTCATGATCTATTGTTCATTGACCACAAATTTTTATCAATGTAAAGATTGTGATCGCAGGCTGCTGTGGTATATGGCAATATCACTACTCATGTAAAATAAAAAAAAGATATACAGTCGAATTTATTATGTTATTTTTAAAACGTGTGTCATGACATATGGTTAGCTAAAAATCTACAAACTAAAAAGAACAATATGCATGATGCAGCCTTATAAATTTTTTAAAAATATGTTATATACAGATTTTTAAAGATGATTATACTTTACATAGATGTTCTTGACCACAAAATTAGTTAAAGGGAAATTGTTATTGCAGGCTTACACGCATGCTACCCTTAATGTCACCATCATTTCTCAATGCCATTCTACTCATCAGCATTTGACTCCTACAATAATCATACATTATTATCAATTTTTGTCGGCATATAATTGAGAATATTATAAAGTAAAACTGGAAATACATATATTGAAAGAAAAATAAAAAAAAGAAGAATGAAAATTGATGTGGTGCTGGTGGCAGCAAATGGTTGGGGCCTACTTCCAGGTTTACATCCTTTGTCGTTTTCTTAGTTCCTAACGCAGAAGCTGTAATCTCTGCATTACAGAGCATGTTAAGTTTTTACAGCTACATATAATAACCAGCCACGTTTCTATAATTAGACACAAGTTGGGGTGTTGCAAAAAATATACAGCTCTTTATTGTTTCAATTAAAATTAGAAAGAAAATCGAAAAACTAAAAAGATTTTAGAAAGAGGGGAAGAAGAAGAAGAAGAAGAAGAAGAGAGGAGAATCTGTTTGGAGAAACTGCGAATATGATGGTAGTTAACAGCTTCGATTTATGGCAAAAGGATGTTTTCTTCTCTGCAGCTGAAGAAGTACAAAAGTCTTCAGATATGTATGTTTTGGTTTTGTCTTATTATGAACTTTTATGTAGCTTATGATGATTTATTAGGATTTTTTTTTCAAACTTTTTTTCTCAGAATGGAGTCTACTTATAGATTGTGGATTAGAGAGAAGAGAGATGATGTTTTTAAGGAACTTCAGCAGCTCTGGGTACTGCTAAATGGCAGGTATTGTTTTGGGAACCTCTCTCTGCTCAAAAAGTTCTTTCTTGAATCATGTTTAGTGTGTTCTTTGTATTATTTTGGAATCTCTGCACACTTTTGTTGTGAAATAACCAGCGAATTAGACAAGAAAAACTTGATTGAAACAAACACTTAGATCCCTATTCATAAACCTCAAACCCGATTTACTATTTTGATTTAGAATGGGTTTTATAAACCAAATAGAATATTATACCGAATGTGGTCTTTTACTAGGCCTAGCTTTCCGGATTTTAGTTCGGTTTCAGTTTGATTTTTTGGTTTGATTCGAATAAATTTAATATTTGGGATAAAATTATCCAGGTAATTCGTATATATTTTAAAATTTTGGATAAAATTATTCGGATAATTTGTTTTTATTTTCATGCAGTTCGAGTTATAAGTAGTATTGTAAAAATATTTGCTAATTTTAAAACTAAATATAACTATATTTTAGGTATATAAACTGTATTTTAGATATTGAGTACCCATTCGATTCTCGGTTTGGATGGTTTCGTTTCGTTTTTTTTGGTCCTAGAGATATAAGACTGCTAGTTATTTGTGAATATCGGTTCAGTTTTTTGGTTCAGTTCCGGTTTGGTTTTCGGCTTCTTGATTTATATGTCCATGCTAACTGGCACCCTGAGATTTAAGTCATTGTTATAATTAACAAGTTTCTTGAATCATGTTCTTTGGTTTAGTGTGTGTTCTTGCAATTTTGAAGAATGGTTTTGTTTTGTTTTGTTTTTTGCCTCATTTCTTGAAGTTATTTTAGCTTTTTTTTGGTTATTGCAAATTTTTATTATCAACCAGTTTGAGGGTTTCAACATGTTACCTTGAATCATCTCATGTTTATTGTGATGTTATCTTGGGGAGGTTTTCAAGAAAGTATTGTTTTGTTTTTCTCTTTAGTTCAAGATAATCGAGTCTTCTTTATGCTAACCGCAAAAATTGAAACTATGATTTTCAGTTGGAGGAGTTTGAGAAAGCAGTCAGATTGAGCCATAGACAGTGTGGGGATGATTCGACATCTATAACAAGGCATAAACAGTTTATTGCAGCTATAGAAAACCAGATTCATCGTGTTGAAGTCTCATTGCAAGAAACTTACAGTGAAAATGGAAAAGAACCTCTCCGTTGGGTTAATCTAAGTGAAGAAGAGAGAGACGACTTGGCCATGTTTCTCTCTGGATCTTCTTTAACCTCACATAGCTTTAGTAGTGAGAGCAGCGTCAAGTCGAATGTAGCTGAAGTTACAGGTTACGGTCATGGCTCTGAATGTGTCATAGACATTCAAGAAAGCGCAAAACCAAGAAATGCAGAGAAAACAGCTGGGACAAGAAGGACATGGAGCTCACCAGACTTCAGTTCCTTGAGGATTATAGTTCCTAGTGATAATGAACAAGAAGATGAGAAACTAGTGACACAAATCGAAGCCACTCCTAAAGTAAAAGGAACTAAGTCCATATTGTGGGTGCAGAGACTTCCTGATCATACTCAGGTGAGTTCTCACATTCACTTTGATCTAATACCCTTTCTCATTATAGGAAAGAGTAACTTAATTGTTAAGCTATTTTTTTCTCAGCTCTTGGACAAGATTGGTTGCTTCAGGAATCCCATACGCTTACCATTTAATCATCCTATCAAGCTCACTGTTTCCTTAATGCTAATGGTGTTTCTTCTATGTGAGTCAATATTTACTTGTTTTTTTAACCTTAATGATTTTGATCTTCTGAGTGTTGAGTTTCTAATGAGCATTGGCGTTTAAAACAATGCAGTACCCTTCGTAGTGTATTCTTCTTGAGAATCCAACTGTCAAGAAGCTTATCATCATCCCCTCAAGAACAAGTAGAGATTGAAGAGTCATTCACATATAATTACTTTTGTATTTGTTGCTTCAGGGAACATATAGAAAATCAGAAACTGGTGGCATTGAGTAGAGTTTACACTTTGGTTTTGGCTGTTGTTTATGAAAAATGTAAATGTATAATACGTTGCATAGTTTTCACGTATTGCCCTCCTCTCTGCTCTTTTGTTTCCAGTTACCAAGTTTAACAACAATAACATAGGTAAGTTGATGTAGAATATCTGGGTAAAAGACATTTGGGTAGTTATTTTTTTTGGGGGTTTTGAGGCATTTTAGCTGTAGATGTGTAGAAACCATTAAGTACTTATAAAAAATAATTTAATGATTTTAATATAAGGAGAAATAAGTTCATGATCAATATGGTTGTACATAGATGCAGAAATACACCAATACAAAAGAGAAAACTACCAAAGACTAGATCAATACTAGTAGGTACATTCAAAGAGAAGAATGTTATAAGCCTCAATCTTTCTTGATTGAGGTGAAACAACTGACTTGAGAACACCATGGTGTAAGCCTAGTGACTCTTCCCATTCATAGCCAAAATTTATTAGGATTTAAAAATCACAAGTTGACTGTTTATAGAGTTACCAAGGATTGATAAGCCACCGAGATCAAAAAGCTTGGAAATAAACAAAAGAAAACAGGGAAAGAGAAGTGATCTAACTTCGAGACTTCTCACATAAATATGAGCCGGAACTCCAAATTGTTTTGTTGTCTTTCCTCTTTTTGTTCTTTTCCAGTTTCCAAGTATTAATAGGCAATAATATTTGCTAAGTTGATGTAGAATACATAATACATTTGGATAGTTTTTAGGTTTCATGCATTTTTGTTGTAGATTTATAGAAAACCATTCAAATATTAAAATTTTTTGTATGATTTTAGTCTGATTTTAGGGATCAATCTGGAATAACCAGAACAGTTAAATTCGGTTCTATTTTCAATTGGTAATATGGTTAAAATACCAAATAAATCGATAGTTTAGGTAAAACTACAATTAGGAGAAAACTAGATTTTACCTTATTGTCTTGTCGGGCATTCATTATTTAATATACTATCATATATAAATTTTAACTTTTTCATACAAAAATAGCTTCAATAAAAAAAAATTATAAAATAAAATTTATTAAATCTGTAAATATAACATTTATACGCATTGAATTCACTAATCTAATACGGGATGGAGGTGAGGTTTAAAAATAAAAAAATATTAAATATATTAAAAAAATAAAATAAAAAGGTTATTTCACCTCATTTGTTATTGAGGAATATTTTTTGTAAAAAAAACACAAAAAATACTTATTTGAGAGATTTTACCCTAAATTTTAAGTACACGACTAAATTTTAGATATAACTTTTTTTTAATTAATAAATATAAAATAAAAAGTTCTAAGATAATAAGTTTGGCTTATTAGTTCAAACAATTTGTTTTTATAAGTAATTCAATGATATTTAAATACTCAAAAATATTTAATATCTTATTTTGTTTTATTTTCAAATATCTCAAGTTTATTTATCACCGATAAAAATATAATTTTTTTAATACTTCTATACTATTAAAATAGAAGCCATGACTTATTTCTTTTGTGATTTTTTTAGTTGGAACTTTCCTTAAGAAATTATAATAATGTATTTTCTTAAGATTGATAATATAAAATATGTGTAACTATTTTAGTCATAATATTTTTTGATATCTTTTTTTTTCATTAATATATTTTTAAAAAATTCTAACAAAGTTGCTGAAAAAGATCTTAACAAGATTTGAATTTTAAAACTTTATGTATTATATTCTCACTCATTCATAATTAATACTAAAATATTATTATACATTAACAGATATTTAATTATTGTTTATTAAATGAAAATTAAAAATTCTATCATACTTTTATTCATTTTATAATCAATAATTTATCATACTAAAAATATTATACTGAACTAAACATGATATAAGTATAGTAAATTGATATATATAATATATTTTATTTTCAAAAATATATAAATAACTTATGTTAAAAAATATGATATATTAGCTAAACGGGTTAACACACTATACTATATTATATATGTATAAAATTAAATATTTTAAACTTTATCTATACAAATATTTTATCTAAACATAAATAAACATAAAAAATGCAAAAGGTAATTTAAAACTTTGAAGTTCAGGTAAGAAAATATAATTGTTTTTTAAATATGTTGTTTCATGCATATATTGATACGTTTAATAATCAATGTAAATTCAATAAGAAAACGATAAATACATTACGACATGTAATCTATAAAAATTATTGTATTTGAAATACTTATATAAAATTTTAAATATCTATCTATATTATTAACATAGACGTGCATAACTCTTTTCATATGCTTTTTTTTTAGTTGGAATTTCTTTTAGACATTTCTAAATGTATTTCCTTAAGATTATTATATAAAATATGTGTAACTACTTTAATCATAATATCTTTCATAATTCATAATATATATATATATATATATATTTACAAAAATTCTAAAATTTTGCTAAAAACGATTTTAACAAAATCTCAATTTTAAAATTTTATGTAAATATTTTCACTATTTCTAATTAATAATAATTAATATATATATATATATATATATATATATATATATATATATTAAATTATCATTTATTAATGTAAAATAAAAATTCTACCATACTTTAAATCATTTGATAATTATAATCTATCATATTAAAAAATTAGTACACTAAACGAAATATGATAAAATCTTCTTTTTCATAAATCTCTAAAATTGGGTTGAATATAATAACTCTATGGTTCTTAATCGAGTTTATGTTGACCTCTTTCTCTTCAAATTTACTTTACAACCCGTTTAAGTCTGCGAATTCTTTTCTATCGATCGGTTATACATGATCGGGGATACACGGGCTTCTCTTCCATTAGGGTTAGGCCCTGTTCATGCTGTACATCTCAAAGGTGCATCTAGATAGTCCATCTAGATGTCTTAACCAGATGGTCCACCTGGATGTTGTTCGTTTCTGTATTTCATTGAAGCATTCAGATGAAACATCTGGAATGCAACTATGTTCGTTTACTTTTAATTTTTTGAACTTACATTTGCATTCAGATGCAGCTTATTACTAAAATGACAAAAATATACATGTTTTACGGTTTTGGCGGAAAAATGTGTTTTACGGTTTTGACGTAAAATTACGTTTAAGGGTTTTGGCCAAAAAGTGCATTTTTTATGGTTTTAGAGAAAAAGTATGTTTTGCGGTTTTGACGAAAAAATATTTTTGCAGAAAAGTGTGTTTTGGCAGGAAAATACATTTTGCGGTTTTGGCATAAAAAATGTATTTTACGAACTTTAGCAAAAAGTGTGTGTTTTGTGAGTTTTAGCGGGAAAGTGTTTGGCAATTTTAGCGGGAAAAGTTGTGTTTTTTTGGATTTTGCTGGAAAATACGTTTTTGCGATTTTGACATGAAGTTGCATTTTAGTGAAAAAATACGTTTTGCGGTTTTTTTTTTTGCGGGAAAATGCTGTTTAGCGAGAAATTGTGTGTTTGAGGTTTTGCCGGAAAAGTGCATTTGGGTGGAAAAATGTATTTTTGTGGGTTTATCGGAAAAGTGCATTTTTTATGGTTTTAGCGGAAAGTGTGTTTTACGGTTTTGACGGAAAATACATTTTAGCAGAAAAGTGCGTTTGGCTGAAAAGTTTATTTTTACGACTTTAGCAAAAAATGCATTATTATGTATTTTGGGCCTTTAATGTATTAATCTGATTTTAGTTGTAAGCCTATTGGGACAAGTTTAAAGCATTTAATAAAATCTAAAAGTTGACAAAAAATTAAAAATTTATGCAAACTTTAATTTATTAGTTCACTGTAAATATTTTGATGAGCCACTTAACTCACTAAAAATTACACATATGCCTGGGCATCAAAATCGAGTACATAAAACCGAACCGAAACCGAACGAAAAAACTGAACCCAAAACTGAACCAAGATAAAATATAACCGAGCGGTTCCTATATTTCTTATAACTGAAAAACGAAAATCAAATTAGAACCGAACAGATAACCAAATAGGTACCTGAATATTCGAAATACAATTATATATCTAATAAATTAATTATATTTAGTATTTAATTAAAAATATTCTAAAAATATTACTTATAAACCAAACTACCGCGAATAATTTTATCCAAAGTATTTAAAACTATATGAATTTTCCCTAAGAACTGAATTACTCAAATATTTATATCCAAAATATTCCGAATTACCCATTTTTAATCTAAAACTCCCCAAAAAAAATCTGCTTTATGTTATTACCCCAAATGTTCAAAACTAACCGAAAAACCAAAACCAAAACCGGAAACGAATTGGAACTGAATCTTTATTGGATATTAGCGGGTTTTTATAATTGTTACTCGAACCGAACCGAAAACCAAATAACCAAACTGAACCTGAATCGAACTGAAACCGAACCGAAAACAAAAATAATTGAACTGAACCCGAACAAAATTTCATAAATAACCGAACGGTTCCTATATTTTTAGAACCGAAGAACCGAACCAAAAACCGTACGCCAAAGCCTAATTACAACATGTGGATATCTGACTCAACATACACTGTACCTTTAAAATCTCATTTATAGTTTAATCCATCATCAGCTTTCACATTATTGATTTGGGTTAAGTTTGGATAATTGTTTTTTTATTAACTGTAATCATATTAGAATAATATCAAAATAATATATAAAAACACAATGAAATTTTTTGAAATCAAAATAGGTTTAAAAATTAAATCAGGCGGACTATTTTTGCATAACGATTTATTAGTAAATCAATTTTGAGTTCTATCATGCAAAAGTCTACTTAAAGAAAAAGTTTTCTAAATGGGATTATTTTTTGTTTTTTATTTAAGTAAAATTATTTCTATTAAAACTGAAACTAACATTTAGTTGATGTATGATTTATGCCATAAAATCATTGTATTTTTAATATTTTCGTTAAATGTAATAACATCGCACTGATTCTAATTAAATTAATTCATAAAATATTTAATTTGTAATGCATTTTAAATTTTCCTATATATATATATAATATAAAATATTCATCTTAATATAACAAAATCTTTTCATTTTTTTAATATAATACAAGATTTTCTGTTTTTAATTCGGACCGGACTGGCGGTCGACGGGTTAACCCACGAACCGGAGACCTGTTTCGGGTTGGGTTAATATCAAAACCCATCTAGTTGAACCGCTTAGAATCTGTACTAAACCACTAAAAACTTAGAAATCGGCGACCCAATGAACTGCCAAACCCAAGTTCGTATGTAAACTAAAATTTGTTAATAAAATAACTATTTTTCTTCTATCAAAGTATAAATATAAATTTTCAGTAATTAATAAAGCAACCTGTAAACTCATCCCGTTTTGCCATCTGCAACTCACACAATCCAAGACTGCGACACATACAATCTCATCATTAACATGATTGTGTATGTCTATTTGTCACTTGTTGTTTATATATATTAAATTGATTATTGTGTTGGAGACTTTATAATTAAAATATTTAAACATTCATCAATTGCAAATTTTTTATAAGACGCTATATCATTGTACTGTAATTCTTGCGTCTCATATGCTGAACGAGCAAGATAAGATCTTAGTTCATTGACATGATCTTGTACGTAGGCAAAAAGGTTTTTGGAGTGATGTAAGACTTGAAGAATGAAGTTTAACTGGTTTTTTTGTATTGATGTTTAGATGTTATAAATGTTAATAATTTTATAAATTTATGATCGTTCTTTAAAATAATATGTATATTATTTACACGAAACTTCATTAAATTGCGAATTAGTTGACCCAATTGAATGCTGGTCGAACGCATATTAATCTATGACGCCAAACATCTTTCTGGTTCAATTTTTGGTCTGGTTTAAACATAAATAATTATGATTGGAAGATCTCAGTATCGAGCATAGTGTTCTGTGGGTTTGGTGGATCATGTATGATTGGAAGAGATTTTTATTGCTTTAGCTTATCTGTCTCTCAGCTTACTAAACAGCATTTTTGTTTCAATATGGAACATGAGTTTGATGACTGGTCTGATTTGAAAAAGAATAGAGACTTCATGGAACCCTTACAGAATACCTAAGTATGAGGTGTCCATTAAGGAAACAAAGACATATATACACTGATTTATATAATATGTAAATAGAAATAATTATTTAATAATAAGAATTTCATTTCGTATAGTGGTTATATGCTTTTAAAATTCAAATTTTTATAAGTTTTTTGAATTTTTTTATTATCCTCTTTTCAAATTTTGTTTTCAACCGCCTGGTTAATTATGCTATTACAATGATGAGCAAATATGCTTTACATATATATGATTTAAAATAGAACAGCCGATTTGGCATTCTACAAGCTTTAGGGGTGAGAACTACACGTCCAAACTGCTCGCACTCTGAGCCGCGATTAGGAGATCAATGTTTGATACTACTGCCATGTCACCAAGATCTCTTGTAGACCATTTCTCCATATTTGAATTTTATGGAGTTTGAACCTCAGAACCTCTTGGTGTAGAAGCATTATAAACCCTTATTCAAACGAGTAGAATAAGGGGGCTTCCACTAAAATTTCTTTTTGGAATTCAATAATTATTTTTGAAAACTATTTTTTAAAAATTTTATTATAATTTTTGAGTATTTCTTTATCTATTATTAAAATTCTAACCCACCTTTCCAAAACTACCTCTCAAATCTAAAACTCAAGTCTAGATTAGTTAATCTTAGATTTTATAAGCATTTATTTACCTCTTTGAAATCGATGGTAAATGTGATCAAGGTAAACATGAAAATGTGTATTAGGAAATGGTAGTTTAAGAAATTCCCCAATTAACATTCTGGTTTGACATTTGGGTCAATAGTACTCATTGTCGGATTTGAGATTTTGTGGACAATAAACATATCATAAGAATTTTAATAAAAAAAAATTAAATCCATAATTTGTCGTTTACAAAATTCATACATTCTAATGGGTTCCATCGAATTAAAAACATATAAGCAAAATCAATTAGTACCTTTTGAGAAACCATATTTGTGAAGCGTATAGTGTTTAAAACATCAAGTGATGATTGGTTTACTTAGAAATCGCTGCAATAAAAAATCAAGAGAAATGTGAAAAGCGAAAGCTGAGTAAGCGAAACTTGAAAGAGTGGAAATCCTAAACGACATGTCAGAATTTATTTTGCACTGGTATAGTCCTAGCGTAGATCAAAACCTATCAACCTAAGATGTCTAGCAAAACAGCAATTCTACAACATATTCGATAAATGAAATACATTTCAGGCAATAAGCATGCTTTATAGATATTTGAAACTGGAAAGTGATAACACGAATCTAAATTAACAAATTGAATCATAGACTGATACGCTAACTTTATCTAACTTTATTGTCGGTCTTAATATGATATTGATTGTATGTCATCTATTGTGTTCACTTTTACCAAATATAAGATCAATACATATAATCCATTTGTTATATCGCAATCTGTTCCACAAAAGTGCTCCAAAAGATAAACATACTTTATTGTAGACATTAAACATGACATAGACATTACTCCACATTGGTATCGCTAAACACTTCAAATGATATCTTCTTCTGAATGAGAGAGAATTAATTTGCTGACCATCTGATACAACACATCATAATATCAGTCATTTTGAAAATTTTGATTTTGTTTTCCAGTTGCACCTAAACTATTGTCCCTTGTAGTAGAGTCCGAACCATATTGTTAAATTGGAGATCCAATGATTGATTGATTTGAAAATCCAAATGATATCTCCAAACCATACCCCCAGGATAACACATATCCAAGAATCTATCATCTCCAAAGCACATACGCATCGTCATCATCACAACGAGGAGATTCAGTCTTTGAGAATTACTCGGTTTTCCCAATGATAATATATTTTTGCATCTCATCAAAACAACTCCAATTGAGAATTGATAATTCAATACCGAAGAAATTTTTAAATATAATCCCATTCTTAAATATTTTCACCTTAATCCATAGAATCATAATTGATTATATTGTTTTTATCTAAAAACTAATAAAGACTTTTTAAAAAATTGTGTAATCAGATTTAAAAACCAAACAAATATTAATTTGTTGATTTTTATATATATTAATTTATGTGAAAATGTAAGTTTTTAGTTTGATGTAAATGTTTTTGACATGTGTCATCTAAATCACTAGAACATTAGACATGCATGTGATATCTGACTCAACATAAATTATACGTAAGACATCTCATTACTCAGAGTATTAATCAACATCATCTTAATTCACTAATATTTGGGATTAAGTTTAATAATTAAAACACAATAGTACATAAAAATAATACATAAAACATAACAAATATTTTATGAAATTGAAATACTTTTAAAAAACTAGTTCAGATGCACTATCTTTGTTTAACTTTTTAATTAGTAAATGGTTTTGAGTCCTTTATATCAAAAGTTTAACTTAATTAATTTTTTTTCTAAATGTACTTAATTTTTTTTCTTAAGAAGAATCTTTTTATCAAGATATAGTTCATCTTATGAAACTAAATATTTAGGTGAGATATAGATTTATGATTTATACCATTGAAGATAATTACATGTTTTGATATTTCATATAAAGTTATAATGTGAAACCGTTTCTAGCT
>CAJHQP010011296.1:0-15636 GCA_905132765.1 Moricandia arvensis
GAAACGTATTCAGACAGAGTCTGGGCACAAATATTCGTGCTCCCAGAAGACAGAGAGGGACCGTTGGGGAGAAGAGATCACACTGTCTGAATCTGGTCTACGTGACGGCAGAGAATCCATAATTCGGGAGGACCAGTTAGGAGCTGTCACTTTCACTTCAGCTGCAAGAGCCCTTTGTCATGTTCTCTCTCATTTGTTTATTGTATTTCCTTGTCAACTTGCATCTGTGTATTCTGTCTATTTAAAGACTGTAAGCAGACATAATTAATCTAAGGAAACCATTTCTCTCCTTCTCTCTCTTTTACAATTTCGAAATCTCTCTCTCTCTCTCTCACTTGTTCTTCATGTTCTTCATTCTCCAGCAATAAACTCTCTAAAATCTCTCTTTCTAACATGGTATCAGAGCATTAAGCTCCTTTCATTCCGCAAATCTCTCTTCATTCTACAAATCCCTACTTTTTCTTTTCAATTCTCTCTGTGTTCTTCACTTTTACCCACTGGTCCATAGCTTTACCCATTGGGTAAAAGAATTTCGACCATGGAAATGGGGAAGAAGAACCTTATTCCAGTGACCCTTGAGGGTTCTAATTATCAGTTATGGTCAAGAGTGGCCAAAGTTACCTTGGAAAGTCATGGACTTTGGGACAGCCATATCATGGAGGCTGAAACTTCAAAGAGGATGGCTCTAGAGGATAGTCAGGCTACTTACCTGAAGAATAAGTGGTTTCAAGAAGAACAGCAAGCACTTGGAATCATACACAACTCTCTTTCAAAAACAATCTTGGAGGCTTACAAACACCATGAAACCGCAGAGAAGATATGGAAGAGTCTTCAAACTGTTTATGGGATCTCTCCAACCTGAGTCGGGTATTTGAAGTCAAGAGGACTATCAACTGTCTGAACCAAGAGGAAATGGAGTTCAATCAGTATTTTTTGAAGTTCAGAAGCTTATGGGCAGAGATGGATATGCTTAGGCTTTCTCTACAGATCCAGAGGTCATAAGGGAAAGATATGAGCAAGATAAGACCTTTTGCTTTCTCATGAACCTAAACCCGTCCTACAACAAGCTGATAAGTCAGATCCTAAGAGACAGCAAGCTTCCAAACTTTGAAGATGTATGTTCCCTGGTTCAAAGAGAGCATGGAGCACACACACTGATTCGAGGACACACCATGTACTCAGCTTTCATTGGTGATTCAAATGAAGGAAGCACATTATGTAGTATGGATGGAGCGACCAGCAGTGATGGTCCAGTGACTAGGAGAGACCTAGACTCCTTTATCAGAGCCGCCAAGGCAATTATCTCATCCACAAAGGCTGGTACAAACTCTCTTGACTCTAAACCTATCATTATAGATTCAGGAGCTAGCCATCACATGATTAGTAATAGAAACTTGATTAGTGATATCCAGCCTGCCTCAGGGAATGTGATTATAGCAAATGGTGATAAGGTTAAGATAGAAGGGATAGGGAACCTTAGGTTGTTTGATAGGGAATCAACTGCTTTGTATATGCCTCAGTTTACATCAAACTTGCTATCAGTGAAAAGAGCTACTGTTGATCTAAGGTGTCAAGTCGTCTTTAGACCTGATGAGGTTGAATTTCAAGACCTGAAGACAGGGAAGATAATTGGAAAAGGTCACAGCCATCAGGAACTATACCATCTTGATAAGACTAAGCTATCTGAAGCACCTCCTTCTCTTTGCATGGTCAGTACATCTACTGGAGTTGAGAGCACAGTATGGCATGCTAGATTGGGACATTCCCATACTAGAGCTTTAAATCTGATGCTCCCTGGTGTGGTGTTTAAGAATGATGATTGTGAAGCTTGCATCTTGGGGAAGCATTGTAGGACAGTCTTTCCAAGGTCTAGCACTATCTATGAGAAGTGTTTCGACCTGGTTCACTCTGATGTGTGGACTGCACCTTGTATGTCAAGAGAAAATCACAAATACTTTGTCACCTTCATTGATGAGAAGTCCAAGTACACATGGGTGACACTGATTCAGTCAAAGGACAGGGTGCTAGAGGCTTTCAAGAATTTCCAGAACCATGTCTCCAACCATTTCAATGCCAAGCTGAAAATTCTCAGGTCAGATAATGGTGGAGAATACACCAGTCAAGCATTCAAGCAATATCTGGCTCAGCATGGGATTATTCATCAGACCAGCTGCCCTTACACCCCTCAACAGAATGGAGTTGCTGAGAGGAAAAACAGGCACCTAATGGAGGTTGCAAGATCAATGATGTTTTACACTAATGTCCCAAAAAGGTTCTGGAGTGATGCTGTGATGTCTGCAAGCTATCTGATCAATAGGACTCCAACTAAAGTCCTCAATGACCTGTCTCCTTTTGAGGTCCTAAACAATACCAAGCCACCTTTGGACCACTTGCGTGTGTTTGGGTGCCTATGTTTTGTGTTGATACCAGGGGAGCAGAGGAACAAGCTTGATGCTAAAAGCTCAAAAGCTATGTTCATTGGTGATGCGCCCCTAGGATGCTCTTTGGTTGATGGGAATGGATAGATCCTTGCAAGAACGAATCTGAGACTCAAGTTCTTCAAGGTTTGTGGATTGAATGGTGACACAAGAGGGATGGATGATCTCTTGATACTCCTAGGCGACTGATCTGGATATGACACACCAAATAAGAAGCCCTTAACTCTGGATATTACACACCAGAAACCTTCAACTCGTCAAAGACAAGAGAGAAGAGAGAAAACTAGGTTTTTTTGATAAAAGATTGCGTGTCTACAATAGGGTTAGGGAAAACCCTTAAATAAAAGAAACCAGAGAACATACTCTCTAGGGTTTCGAAAACTTTAAAAAAATGGAAACTATAGTTTATAACAGAATATAAGCTTAAAATGTAATACTTCTACTGGTCTTGGGCCGAGATAGAGCCTAAGTGATTTGTAAGACAAGTCGTGGCCTCGTTAAAACCTTCCTCCGGAAAACCTCGTGGGACAAAACCAAAGCAAGGAAAAGAGCACACACCAAATGTCTTGCCTAGACACTAACTCAGCTTGATGTAGAGATGGCTTGAATGGTGTTCAAGACATCTCGGATCAAACCTTGTCCAAGACCTTCTTCTTGTTGTGGATGTGAAGTGAGTAATCCTACAACAGTCTCCTTAAGTTTCTTGACTCTGGAATGAGTCATGGGACCTTCTGGAATGGCTAGAGAATCTTCACCAGGCTGCTGGTGCTTTGTGGCATCATGAGGCTCGTCTAAGATCTCTTTGCCCTCTTCCATGATCACATCATATTCCTTGGTGCTTTCCATGATCACATCATCCCCTCCCTCTTCAAAAAGATTTGTCCTCAAATCTGTTTTATCTGCAATAGAGGGGACCAAGTCAGTAACATCAAAGTTTGAAATCAGGTTACACTTACCTTGCAAGCCTCTTTGATAGGCATTGTTGCTGACTGGTTCGGATATATAGAAGGCATTGATCCATTTAGTTCCTGATTCATTACTCAAACAGATACATTGAAACAAAGCAAGTTAGCACATAAAAATTTATCAAAGAGTAATAATCTGATCCCAAATTGTGCTTTGCTCGGTTTTGGTTTGTGTGCTGCGTCTGGTGGTGCTTCTTTGATGAGAATGAAGCCAGTGATGTCTTGGTGCTTATCCTGATCCAAATCAGGTGGCTTGAACCGCTTGTCTTCCACATTCTTGTCCTTTCTCCTTGTATGCTTCCAAGCTTCATCATAATCTGCACATGGCTCTTTTGACAAAAACAAGTGCATCATATCTGTGTAATATATAAAGAACTCTTGAAAACATGATCACTTACCTTAGCATGCTCACCTGGTCGCCATAGATAGGTTGAGATGTTCTAAACTGAGCAAAATTCAAACAAAACAGAGATAGGATAACCTGACTTGTAGAACCCGTAACTCTTTCACCTGAGAAGCTTTGGACATGATTCCGAATTGACGTGATATCCTGATGAGTTAAGTTTCTAATGTAGTTGGTTTCATGGCCTAAATCGTTTTTGTTGATGAGATATGATCTTATGAATGCTCCTATATCACAGCTGGCGACTAGACAGTTTTCAAGATTTGCTTGTTGTGTCTCCAACTTAGCCAAGGATTCATCATTGATTCTTTTATCTTTATAGTCCCTATTTTCACCTGTACCTTTCTCCGCTTCTTTTGGACAAGTCAAGTGGGTTATCATGTCAAAGAAGGTATTGTAGACCAGTATGTTAACAAGGCACAAAACAATACATCTAGAACCATTTATCTCAAGTTTCAGAAGTGCAATGAGTTTATCAAAGAACGTGTTATATACTAAGATATCATCAACTAACAATCCCACACGTTTATAAACATTTTCAGCACACAAACAATCAATCTCAAGCTCAGAGATATTTGCAGATTTCAAAATTTCAAACCTAAAATCAGAATGATGCAATTTCGGTTCATACAACTTCCTAGGTTCTTTCAAGACATATGTGGATGCAAAACAATCATCAGTGTTCAAATCATGCCTAGGAAAATTCACAACAAAACTCTTCTCTTCAGTTCTAGCAAACGAATCACAAGGTTTTCTAAAACAGAAATCAGTTTGTTTCAACTCAAGCTCTAAAACGTTTTCAAAGTGATCAAAGCTTTTGCTATATTTCAGAAACTGCTCAAGACTCAAAACATGACCAGAAATGTTTTTATTTTGATTTGGAAAACGTTTTTGATCAAAGAGGTTTTCTGGTTCCAGTCCTGTAAAAGATCTAAGCAAGTTATCAAAAACAGAATTTGAAACACAAAAATCTTTTACTTTGTCAAGACCAAAACGTTTTATGTCTTTAGTACTCACTTTAACACACATTATAGGCAAAGAACTAACCACTTTAGCTTCCTTACAGTGCTTTTGCTGGTTATGAGACAAGGGTTTAGGAGTTGGGTTAGACTGCAAGCTGTTCTGATGTTCCAACTCTTCTCCTTGTGTTGATTGCTCTGGTTCTCTATCTACCGATTCTTCTTTTGCAACCTGTGAAACTGAAACAAGGCTACTCGGTTGCACCGGTTCAATAAAAGTTAGTTCATCACAAGAAGTACTGAAATTGAATTCAGGCTGAGGTAAGAAAAGAGAACACTCTTGTTCTGTCCCAAACTTTCTTTTTACCAAAGATGTTCCTGTTTGAGCTTCTTGAGTTAGTGCAGTTAAATCTGATTGTGCAGCTGAGTCTGGTTCTTGTTTCTGTGATGAACGTCCAGGGTTGGTCCTCTTGAATTGCTTCTCCACATCCATCATTACTTGTAATAACTTCTTTTTATCTTCCTCACTGAACCAGGAATGTTTTTCTGTTTTATCTTTGCTGTAACAGGTTACTGCCTTGCTAGATGTGACTTCCTTCACTGGAGACTTTAGGGAAGTGTTGCCTTTGGATGCATACTTTTCCCTTAGTAACAACTTTAGGCTCTCCCACGTGGTGATAGTTGGTTCCTTGTAGAACCTGCGATCATCTTCTTCTTGCAACCACCACTTATAAGCGTTTCCTTTGAGTTGAGAAATTGCAAAAGCTAATCTTTCCTTCTTCAATATTCTGTTGTAATGCAGCCACTTGTCCATGGTTCTTTCCCATCCTAGATAGTCACCTTTTCCTGAAAAAGCATAGAGTCGAATATCAGTAAGTGGTTTATAATCAGAACAAAGATCAATTGATTTAGGAGTGAGAGAAGATTGGTGTGGTCTGCTCCATGTGTTGGCTGGTTGCTTGAAGTGTGGCTCTCCACGTCCATTAGCTTGTTGGAGATCCTGTCTAAACTCCTGGCAGAGTTTATCATGGCTGATTCTCATCATCTGTTGCAGCTGAGCATTCATAGCCTTAAGTAACAGCCTTTCATCCTTAGTGAGGACTCCTTTCTGATCTCCTGCCATGGTACCAACGTTGCTTCCTCCCCAGACTCGGTCCCTATGGCTTCCTGCACAAAGGAAAACGAAAATAACCAGTAAAAGGTTTCTAGGTAACAAGACAAGCAAAAAGGAAAAAGGAGAACACGAAATCAAGCTTGTTTTGCAAGACAAAAGCAAAAAGGATAATTCGGCTAGGTAAAAAGGAACTAGGGTTTCTGATTTCAAGCAAAAAGGAAATTCTTTAAACTTTGTCTAAACTTCTCTAAGGTTTTCTAGCAGCCTAAACAACCTTAATCTACTCGTGTTCAAGGTAATTAAGTTGATTTGCAGAAGAAACAAAGTGATCTAAAGAAACAAGACCTTATGCGGCTAGGGTTTAACAACTAGGGTTTCCGCAAGCAAAAAGGAAAATCTTTTAAACCTTGTCTAATCTCTCTGAATTTCGAGCAGCCCTAAACAGATTAGATCTACTGCTTAATCAAGATAATAGAGATGAAACACGGATGAAACAAAAACAATAAGAGAGAAAACGAGCACTTCCCAACCAAAGTTGCTCTGATACCACTTGATGCGCCCCTAGGATGCTCTTTGGTTGATGGGAATGGATAGATCCTTGCAAGAACGAATCTGAGACTCAAGTTCTTCAAGGTTTGTGGATTGAATGGTGACACAAGAGGGATGGATGATCTCTTGATACTCCTAGGCGACTGATCTGGATATGACACACCAAATAAGAAGCCCTTAACTCTGGATATTACACACCAGAAACCTTCAACTCGTCAAAGACAAGAGAGAAGAGAGAAAACTAGGTTTTTTTGATAAAAGATTGCGTGTCTACAATAGGGTTAGGGAAAACCCTTAAATAAAAGAAACCAGAGAACATACTCTCTAGGGTTTCGAAAACTTTAAAAAAAATGGAAACTATAGTTTATAACAGAATATAAGCTTAAAATGTAATACTTCTACTGGTCTTGGGCCGAGATAGAGCCTAAGTGATTTGTAAGACAAGTCGTGGCCTCGTTAAAAACCTTCCTCCGGAAAACCTCGTGGGACAAAACCAAAAGCAAGGAAAAGAGCACACACCAAATGTCTTGCCTAGACACTAACTCAGCTTGATGTAGAGATGGCTTGAATGGTGTTCAAGACATCTCGGATCAAACCTTGTCCAAGACCTTCTTCTTGTTGTGGATGTGAAGTGAGTAATCCTACAACAGTCTCCTTAAGTTTCTTGACTCTGGAATGAGTCATGGGACCTTCTGGAATGGCTAGAGAATCTTCACCAGGCTGCTGGTGCTTTGTGGCATCATGAGGCTCGTCTAAGATCTCTTTGCCCTCTTCCATGATCACATCATATTCCTTGGTGCTTTCCATGATCACATCAATTGGATACTCACCAACACAAAAGGGTTATAAGTGTTATGATCCAATGTCAAGAAGGGTGTTAGTATCAAGAGATGTGAAGTTTGTGGAGACAAAGGGATACTATGAGGAGAAGAGTTGGGATGATTTGAAGGATTTATCCCAAGCATCAGAGAAAGCCACAAACCTCAGGATCATACTGGAGAATCTTGGTATTGGCATGCCTCAGGCGAGCCAAGAAACAAGGAGGAATCCTCCTGAATCTGAACCTGGTCCAGAGACTGTAGTTGATGAAAATGGGGTTGATGAAGCTGTGGAAGCTATTCATCCTGATCCTGAAGGGGGGAATCAACAAGAAACTCATGATCAGGATGAAAGGCAACAAGAACAACAAGAACCTTTGCATCAGAATGATGTAACAGAATCTGATGAAGAAGAAGAAACAAATCAGGTCCAGCCACTAAGAAGAAGTACCAGAATTAAGAAACCTGCATCAAACTGGATGAACACAAGAGTTTATTTCAATGCTGAAGCAGTGGCTCATCCAATAAGAGCAGTGTGCTCTCTTGCTCAGTATCCAGAGGAACATCAAGTGTTCATTGGGGAATTGGATCAGGAATATATTCCAAGATCATATGAAGAGGCATGGAGCTTGAAGAGTGGAGAGACTCTGTTGGAAATGAAACCAATGCTATGATATTCAATGACACTTGGTATGAAGCTGAGCTCCCAAAAGGCAAGAAGGCAGTGACAAGCAAGTGGGTTTTCACAATCAAATATTTGGCAAATGGAAAGGTGGAGAGGCGTAAGACAAGGCTGGTAGCAAGGGGATTCACTCAGACATATGGGGAGGATTACATTGACACATTTGCACCAGTAGCAAAGCTTCACACCATCAGGATTATTTTCTCAATTGCCACTAACTTGGAATGGGATTTATGGCAAATGGATGTGAAGAATGCTTTCTTACAAGGAGAGTTAGAAGATGAGGTGTACATGCATCCTCCTCCTGGTTTAGAGCATCTAGTCAAACCAGGAAATGTGTTGAGGCTGAAGAAAGCAATTTATGGTTTGAAGCAATCACCAAGGGCTTGGTATCACAAGCTAAGCACCACATTGAATGGAAGAGGGTTTAGAAAGTCAGAGGCGGATCATACTCTCTTCACACTGACTGGTCCAAAAGGCATTGTTGTTATCTTGATTTATGTTGATGATATTATCATCACAGGGAGTGACAAGGAAGGGATTCAGGCAACTAAGGCCTTTCTGAAATCAGTATTTGATATCAAGGATCTTGGAGAGCTCAAGTACTTTCTTGGTATTGAAGTGTGCAGATCCAAAGAAGGATTGTTTCTGTCTCAAAGGAAGTATGCTATGGATCTGTTGAGTGAGGCAGGAAATCTTGGAGGAAGACCAGCAAAAACACCCCTTGAAGAGGGTTATAAAGTACTGCGAGAGGGGGAGTTTGAGAACACTCCATTTGATGATGTCAAGAAGTATAGAAGAATGGTGGGAAAACTCATCTATCTGACCATCACAAGACCAGACATCTGCTTTGCTGTGAATCAAGTGAGTCAACACATGCAGGAGCCTAAGGTACACCATTGGAACATGGTTGAGAGGATATTAAGATATCTGAAGGAAGCTCCAGGTCAAGGTGTATGGATGGGTTGCAATGGAAGCACAGAGATTGTGGGATATTGTGATGCTGATTGGGCTGGAGACAGAGTTGATAGGAGATCAACAACCGGCTATTGCACCTTTATTGGAGGAAATTTAGTCACATGGAAGAGCAAGAAGCAGAAAGTGGTATCTTGCTCAAGTGCTGAGGCAGAGTACCGATCTATGAGGAAGCTAACTAGTGAACTCATATGGATCAAGGGACTGCTAAGGGACTTGAGTATAGAGATCACTACACCTATGACAATGCATTGCGATAATCAGGCGGCTATACACATTGCATCAAACTCAGTCTTCCATGAGAGAACAAAACATATAGAAGTGGACTGCCACAAGGTGAGACAAGCAGTGGAACAGCAAGTGATACTTCCATGCTATACAAGAAGTGAAGATCAACTGGCTGATATATTCACTAAGGCAGCCAGCAACAAGGTTTGTGAGTTCATTCATCCTAAGCTTGGACTCATAGACCTTTCATGTCACTGATCCTCTTGCCATGAAGTGTTCTACTCTTTTTCCTTGGCTTGGTTTTTATCCCATGAGGTTTTGCTAGGCTAAAGGTTTTAATGAGGGAATGCTTCATGGTTTCCAAGCTTGACCAGTCCCTATGGTCAAGCTTGAGGGGGAGTGTTGACATGAAGTAATTAATGACAAAGAGATGAAAAGCTAGAAAGAGGAGCATCAGAGATGAAGAAGAAAATTGGACCATACAGTCTCTGACCTAACTTAGGGTGCAAGGAAAGAAATAGAGGGAAGTTGACCAGAAACTTATTCAAAGGGTCTGGAGCACATATTTCCTTGTCCAGAAGCAGAGAGAGACGTTGGGAGGAAGAGTCACATGTCTGATCTGGTCTGGTGAGGCAGAGAATCAATTGGGGACCAGTTAGGAGCTGTCACTTTCACTTCAGCTGCAAGAGCCCTTTGTCATGTTCTCTCTCATTTGTTTATTGTATTTCCTTGTCAACTTGCATCTGTGTATTCTGTCTATTTAAAGACTGTAAGCAGACATAATTAATCTAAGGAAACCATTTCTCTCCTTCTCTCTCTTTTACAATTTCGAAATCTCTCTCTCTCTCTCTCTCTTGTTCTTCATGTTCTTCATTCTCCAGCAATAAACTCTCTAAAATCTCTCTTTCTAACAAGAAGGACTTTATGCAATCCTCAAGAAGTGCACATTCTGCACTGATAAACTTGTTTTCCTAGGTTTTGTTGTGAGTTCACAGGGATTACAGGTTGATGAGGAGAAGATAAAGGCAATACAAGACTGGCCAGAGCCCACCAACATTAGCCAAGTCCGGAGTTTTCATGGTTTAGCCAGCTTCTACAGGCGTTTTGTCAAAGACTTCAGTAGTATAGCTGCACCACTCACTGCCGTAGTAAAGAAGAGTGTTGGGTTCACATGGGAAAAGGCCCAACAAGAAGCTTTCCAGACCTTAAAGGATCGCCTAACCCATGCCCCGGTCCTAGCTTTACCTGACTTCAACAAGACCTTTGAAGTGGAGTGTGATGCATCAGGGATTGGGATTGGAGCCGTGTTGATTCAAGGAAGGAAGCCAGTTGCTTATTTCAGTGAGAAGTTAGGTGGAGCAGCTCTCAACTATCCGACCTATGACAAGGAGCTGTATGCTCTAGTGAGGGCCTTAGAGACATGGCAACACTACCTGCTATCTAAGGAGTTTGTGGTCCATACTGACCATGAGACTCTAAAGCATCTAAGAGGCCAAACAAACCTTAAGAAGAGGCACGCCCGCTGGATGGAGTTTATAGAGACCTTCCCTTACATCATCAAGTACAAGAAGGGAAAGGAAAACATTGTAGCTGATGCCCTTTCAAGAAGATATGTTTTGATT
Source organism: Moricandia arvensis (assembly GCA_905132765.1). Lineage (NCBI taxonomy): Eukaryota > Viridiplantae > Streptophyta > Magnoliopsida > Brassicales > Brassicaceae > Moricandia > Moricandia arvensis. Next base: position 10,754 of record CAJHQP010011296.1, read on the forward strand.
GCCACAATGGAAGCCAAGGTGATGGGGTTTGAATTCATCAAGGATCTATATGGAGGAGATCCGGATCTTGCTGAGATCTACTCTAGTTGTACCGGAGGTCCACAAGGGAAGTTCTACTTACATGAGGGGTTTCTATTTAAAGGCAAGAGACTATGCATCCCTCAGTGTTCACTGAGAGACTTGATCACCAGAGAAGCTCATGGAGGAGGGCTCATGGGACATTTTGGCGTGGATAAAACCTTAGCTGTGGTAAGGGAACATTTCTATTGGCCTCATCTCAAGAAGGCAGTAGAATCCCATTGTGCAAGATGTGTAACTTGCAAGAAAGCTAAGTCCCGAGTACAACCCCATGGCCTATACATGCCACTACCTATTCCCACTGCTCCTTGGGTGGATATCTCCATGGACTTCGTACTAGGCTTACCCAAGATTCAACATAAGGATTCAATCTTTGTTGTGGTGGACAGATTCTCCAAAATGGCACACTTCATACCTTGTGCCAAGGTGAATGATGCATCTAAAACGGCTGATCTGTTCTTTAAAGAGGTGGTACGCTTACATGGAGTCCCACGGACCATAGTTTCTGATCGTGATAGCAAGTTCCTGAGTCATTTCTGGAGGACATTATGGAAGAAGATGGGAACAAAGCTGCTATTCTCCACCACATGTCACCCCCAAACGGATGGGCAGACTGAAGTAGTAAACAGGACCCTCTCTACGCTGCTTAGATCCACCATTGGGAAGAATATGAAGAACTGGTTGGACTGCATTCCATTCATAGAGTTTGCATACAACCGGGCTCAGCACTCAGCTACTAAGATGTCACCTTTTGAAGCTGCTTATGGTTTCAACCCTAAGACCCCTTTAGACCTCAAGCCATTACCACCAGCTGAAGTGATTAGTCTAACCGGAGAAGCAAAAGCTGAGTATGTAAGGGAATTGCATAAGAAGGTTAAGGAGAACCTGGAGAAGAGAACTGAGCAGTATGTCAAGCAAGCCAACAAAGGGCGCAAAGAGATTGTGTTTGAACCAGGAGAATGGGTTTGGTTACATATGAGGCAAGAAAGGTTTCCCAACCAGAGGAGTTCCAAGCTGAAACCAAGGGGAGATGGTCCTTTCCAAGTTGTTGAGAGGATCAACAACAATGCCTACCGTCTTGACCTGCCAGGTGAGTTGAACGTGTCATCAACCTTCAATGTTGCTGATTTATCTCCTTGTTTTGCAGATGAACCAGTTTTGAGGTCAAAACCTTTTGAAGAGGGAGGGAATGATGAGGACATTCAACCAGAGCTTGAACCAGACCTAACTGAACCTGATATCCAAGACATGATCAGCAAGATAACTAAGGCAGAGACTGTTCAAGAAGTGCCAGTACCAACCGTATACAAGGGAGCTATAACCAGACAAAGAGCTAAGATACTTCAACATAAGTTTAATGAGAGCATGATACTTGCTTCTGATCTTGAACAGGTTAACACCACTAAAGAAGCTACTGATGATAGCACCAAGATGGATGCCCTGAAGATGGGAGAGCCAAGCTTGAAGGATGATGGACCGGATGAACATACCAAAGCATCAAGAGGAGATCCCTGGCCATTCATTCCAAACCACAGTCACAACAATCTGATGATCATTGCCATAGAAGACCAACTTGCCTAGCAAGACTCTTGGACTGATCAAGTAACTAGGCCAAGCTCCTTGTGTGTGCTCTTTTCCTTGCTCTTGGTTTTGTCCCAGTGGGTTTTACGGAGGAAGGTTTTTAACGAGGCCACAATCTGCTTCACATAATTCCTAGATGCTATTTCGGTCCAAGCTATGACGAATTATGTCATTTTGTTATATTTCCTTTTTTTAAACTATAGTTTTTATTTCCTGACCTAAAGGAGCCTGTTCCTTTAGTCCTATTTATAGTTTTTGCACGCCCCCTTTCTTTGGGCAGTCTTGAATAAACAGAAAAGCTTTTCTTCGGAAACCCTAGAATTCTCTCTCTAGAATTCGCCTCCTTTCTCTCTGCCTTGTGAGACCAGTACCTCCACGGCCTAGAGAAGCTTTGTGTTGTATCACGAGTCCCTCCATTCCTCGTGTGGTGCACTTCAATCCATCAAGTTACTTCTGTCCAGATTCCTTTGGTTGATTAGATCAATCCAGACGAGTCACCCCTTGTGCAGATCGGCTCCTTCTCTTGTACTAAGAGTCATACAGCCTTTGATAGCTTAGGCTTGTATCAAGAATACACAAGTCAAGCATTCAAGCAGTATCTAGCTCAACATGGGATCATACATCAGACAAGCTGTCCTTATACTCCTCAACAAAATGAAGTATCTGAGAGGAAGAATAGGCACCTGATGGAAGTAGCAAGGTCAATGATGTTCCACACTAATGTGCCAAAGAGATTTTGGAGTGATGCTGTCATGACTGCCTGTTATCTTATCAACAGGATTCCAACTAAGATTCTCAATGACATGTGTCCATTTGAAGTACTAAACTGCAACAAGCCATCTTTGGATCATTTGCGAGTATTTGGCTGTCTCTGCTTTGTGTTGATACCAGGGGAACTGAGGAGCAAGTTAGATGCAAGAAGTTCCAAGGCAATGTTCATTGGCTACTCTCCAACACAAAAGGGTTATAAATGTTATGATCCAGTGTCAAGAAAGGTTTCCATATCAAGAGATGTGAAGTTTGTGGAGACTAGGGGATACTATGAGGAAAAGAGTTGGGATGACTTGAAAGACCTCTCTCAAGCATCAGACAAAGCAGCCAATCTCAGAGTGATTTTGGAGAATCTTGGCATCAGCATGACTCAGGCAAATCTGGAGACAAGGGCGTGTGCATCTGAAGTTACATCTGGTCAAGACACTGTGGTTGAGGAAGATGGGGCTAATGAAGCTGTAGAGGCCACTCATCCTGATCCTGAAGGGGGGAATCAACAAGAAACTCATGATCAGGATGAAAGGCAACAAGGACAATCAGAACCAGTAAATGATGAAGCAGAATCTGAGGAGGAAGGAGAGCCTGAAGCAGTCCAGACTCTTAGGAGAAGTACAAGGCTGAGAAAGGATCCTTCAAACTGGATCAACACGAGGGTCTACTTCAACTCACAGGCAGTGGCTCATCCTATACAGGCAGTATGCTCATTGGCTCAGTATCCACAAGAACACCAAGTCTTTATTGGTCAACTGGATCAAGAGTACATTCCAAGGTCATATGAAGAGGCAATGGAGCTTGAAGAGTGGAGAGACTCTGTTGGGAATGAAACCAATGCTATGATAGTCAATGACACTTGGTATGAGGCTGAACTCCCAAAAGGCAAGAAGGCAGTGACAAGCAAGTGGGTTTTCACAATTAAGTACTTGGCAAATGGAAAGGTGGAGAGGCGCAAGACAAGGCTGGTTGCAAGAGGATTTACTCAGACATATGGAGAGGATTACATTGATACATTTGCACCAGTAGCAAAACTTCACACCATTAGGATCATTTTCTCAATTGCTACTAACTGGAATGGGATTTGTGGCAAATGGATGTGAAGAATGCCTTTCTGCAAGGAGAATTAGAAGATGAAGTCTACATGCATCCTCCTCCAGGTCTAGAGCACTTGGTCAAACCGGGAATGTGTTGAGGCTGAAGAAAGCAATTTATGGCTTGAAGCAATCACCAAGGGCCTGGTATTACAAGCTAAGCACCACACTGAATGGAAGAGGATTTAGGAAGTCAGAAGCTGATCATACTCTCTTCACATTGACTGGTCCACAAGGCATTGTGGTTATCCTGATATATGTAGATGATATTATCATCACAGGAAGCGACAAGGAAGGGATTCAGGCCACTAAAGCATTCCTGAAATCAGTGTTTGACATCAAGATCTTGGAGAGCTGAAGTATTTCCTTGGAATTGAAGTGTGTAGATCCAAGGAAGGACTATTTCTGTCTCAAAGGAAGTATGCAATGGATCTGTTGAGAGAGGCAGGAGACCTTGGGGGAAGAGCAGCAAAGACTCCTCTTGAGGATGGCTACAAAGTGCTGCGAGAGGGGGAGTTTGAGAACACTCCATTTAAGGATGTCAAGAAGTATAGAAGAATGGTTGGGAAGCTCATTTATCTGACCATAACAAGACCTGACATTTGTTTTGCTGTGAACCAAGCCAGTCAGCACATGCAAGCTCCTAAATTTCATCACTGGGAATATAGTAGAGAGGATCATGAGGTATCTAAGAGAAGCTCCTGGTCAAGGAGTTTGGATGGGTTGCAATGGAAGCACTGAGGTTGTAGGATACTGTCATGCTGATTGGGCAGGGAGATAGAGTTGATAGGAGATCAACCACTGGGTATTGTACATTCATTGGAGGCAACTTGGTAACATGGAAGAGTAAGAAGCAGAAGGTGGTGTCATGTTCTAGTGCTGAGGCAGAGTATAGAGCTATGAAGAAGCTCACTAGTGAACTCATATGGATCAAAACCTACTGAGGGATTTGGCATTGAGACAACAACTCCAATCACCATGCACTGTGATAACCAGGCGCCATTACACATAGCTTCAAACTCAGTGTTTCATGAGAGGACAAAGCATATCGAAAGTAGACTGCCATAAAGTGAGACAAGCAGTGGAGCAACAAGTCATCCTACCTTGCTACACTAGAAGTGAAGACCAGCTAGCTGACATCTTCACAAAGGCAGCAAGAACAAAAAGTCTGTGAGTTCATCCACTCTAAGTTGGGACTCATTAGACCTCACATCTCATTGACATTTCCTATCATGAAGGCTTCTTCTCTTTTTCCTTGGTGTGCTTTTTCCCACTGGTTTTGCACATTAAGGTTTTAATGAGGGAAGTTCTTCATGGTTCCAAGCTTGACCAGTACCTTAAGATCAAGCTTGAGGGGTGTGTGTTGAG
>CAJHQP010011297.1:0-15627 GCA_905132765.1 Moricandia arvensis
TTTTACCTCTCCAAGTATCTGAACAACTAGGCACATAGTCTTCTCTGATTCCCTTCTTCCCCCTTTTTCTCTCCGAATCTTTTTAGATCTCATACTTAATGGACAATGATTCTGATATAATCCATCTTGCCATCTCATTTTCGATTTTCTTCTTCTTTTTCTTTTCTTTTTTTTCTTTCTTTTCTTTTTCTTTTGCTTTTTGGGAAAAGTTGTAGGCGAATAGTAGGATCATCGGTAATATACCTACCCCTCGCTTCAAATAATGTGTGATCGTTCCTCCGAATAAGAACAATAGGGTCATAGGTAATGTACCTAACCCTCTTCATCTCGGGAAGGCATCTCAATCTTTCAAGCTATGAGGTAGATGCTGAAGAGAAAGAGAGAAGGGAACCAAAAGGTGCAATGAGTTGTACCTACATACTTGCAGAAGGAATCCGATCCACTGTATACCAAGCCCCCAAGCAAGCAAATAATATAAGGATTAGAGTTGAAAATCTGCTTTTGTTCCTTCAAACTTTCTAAGCAAGTGTGATATAGTGGCAGGATGATCCACTTTGGTATCTCTAGTAATCTCTGAAAACAACCTTCTAAAAATGGTGCTAAAGTGTGGTTAGTCAATAATAAATCTTGATCATAGTCCCCTTCTTGACTCAATAAAACTTTTTGAAAAACTTATATATATATATATATATAGGAAATAAAGGTCAAAACAAATCAAATAGCATTAGCAAACCTCCCCTAGACTTAAATAACACTGTCCCTAGTGTAATTTATCTTGGGTTAGTTAGGAAAAATTAAATCATAAGTAAATTGTGTAAGTAGAAAACTCGATACCAAACTCTGTAAAAGTGTGCGATCGATGGTAGGCGTGTGTGGTCGATCGATGGTCGCAATCCAATTTCGACTGATAGTGCCTCTATGGTGTCGATCGATGGTGGACTCAAACAGTCTACAAAACTAACCAAAACTCGAAATAAAAAGTAGTATAAGTAAAAACAAAATAAAGACTTACTAAACAATAGATTGCCCCACACTCAGCGCTGATTATAGTCTTAAGCTCTACGTTGTGAAATCTCTGACTAGTATGGAGTTGGATCAACACTTGGTAAACAAGCGTCTACAGCTTCTTTTCTCTTCTGAAACCATGTACCAATAAAGCTCCTTATTGCCTCATTTCCTCTGGTTTTCTCATTCCTTGTAACCGCTATAGCAAACTCCATTGAATGCATTCCCCCTTGTGGCTTCTCAATACTGCGCTGTAGCATTCTAAGTCTGGTAGTTGTAGTCTCTGATAAATCCCCCAACTGCTGAGAAATATCTTCCTTCATCAGGCTCTGAGAAAAAGCAATCTCATCGACCATATCTTCCAATTCTACTTCTGCTGCCATCTTCTGTCTGTTGGCTTCAGTGTCGTTTGATGGCCTGATGTTGCCGTTGATCGATGCCAGTTCGTCTGCCCCAATTGCGTGCTTCCTCTGAAAGGTATCCAAATCTTGCTTCATCTCATCAATGCGTGCATTCAAACCGGTGAGGCAGTTGCCTATTGGACAGTAGACATCATCCAGCCTCTTGTAGAAATCATCCAGCAACATCTCTTGAGCTGTGTAGATCGCATGCACAATATCATCAATCTCTGGTCTGCTATATGTCCTTTGATCCTTCATAGACATAGCGATCTTTGCAGCATGTTCTGGTAAACATATGTAGCTCTGCTCAAACATTCACTACTCTTCCGTTTGTAGCCTGTGCATTACCATTCTCATCTCTGTAAATTCCATACTCATCTTTCTTTTCCCAGTGAAAAGTATGTTGCCCTCAGCATCAAAAGCTCTCGTACCTTGCTCGAAACACCAGTCGATCGATGACTTGATGTTGCTGTCGATCGATGGTGGTGAATTGTAGGTATTAGAAGGAGAAAATTTGTGTAACTCCGGAAAGGTTATGTCGATCGATGATCGATGGGTGCCGTCGATCAATCTAAGATGCTTGGGAGTGTGTGGAACATTATGGATCATCTCGTTCTTCTGCCCCTCAATGTCGATCGATGCTGGAAAATTCGCGTCCATCGATGGCTTCCGCTGCTGTCCAAATAAAGTACTCGATCCATTGGGAATAATAAGGGCATCTGCTAGATCCTCCTTAGAAAAGTGTAGGATTCTCCTATAAATTTCCAGTGCACGTCCCTCTGGGTCTCTGAAAAATTTTCGAACTCATCCGGTATAAGATTACCAATATTTGTATCTTCTTCTCCAAGTTCGTGTTCTGGTTCGCGTCTGATGTCGTTCAATGGCCAGGAGTAACTGGTGATCGATGCTCGATTATTCACTCTCGTGTTCATAACCAAGCCAGCGTCTTCTGATGCTAGGCCAAAATATTTAGTCTTCTCTTTTTCTCTGTAATCTTCTTCGTATCCTTTGAAAGTTTCACCGATCCTTGGCATGTCGGACATGTGTCGATCAATGGTGTATGGCGACCGTCGATCGATGCTCGATAACCAGATTGTTGTGCGAAAAAGTTTCTAGCTCCATTAGACATGACACGTATATTCGCTATATATTCCCTAGTGACATTTAGTAGTTTGCCATCCATAGCTCTTGCGTGACCAACTAGATCTCTCATGATACTGAATTCATCTGGGTGTAGATAACCATATCCCTTCTCGCGTTCTGCAGCTGATTCTAGTTCGGATGATGCTTCTAGGTCAGTATCGATTGATGGCGTAGGGTTACCGTTGATCGATGTCGACTTCCCGAGTCGATGGGAAATGTGATAAACACCAGCCTCTTCTATAGCAATACCACAGTACTCGATTATTGCTTCTTCTTTGTAGTCTTCATCGTACTCGGGGTAGGCTGTGTTTTAACCACCATCTGCGTGGTAGTTGTTGATCGGTTCTTGAGTAGGGTCGTCGATCGATAACGAAGGGTGGGTGTCTACGGATTGCTGATCTGAAAACTCGTCGATTGATTGTATGGGATGGGTATCGATCGATGCTCCATCTTTCGACTCTTCATTGAACTCATAATAGTAGAAGCATGTGGCTACAAGTTCTGCATCACTACACATTTTCGTTAGGGCAGGTTTATTCTTATAAATTTCATAATAAACATTATGATCAATCAAGGAAAGGCACAACCTGTCTGTCTTCATGTCGTAGATAGCTCCTACGGTGGCCATGAAAGCTCTTCCAAGTAACAAAAAAGAATTCCACTTGATCTGGATATCCATCACATGGAAGTCTATCGAGTTTAACACATCCTGAATTTGCAGTGGGAAATCTCTACAAATACCTCCTGAATCCACTCTGGAGCAATCCACAAAATGAAAGAATCGCTGGAAGGCTCCACTCTCAGGTTCAACTTTTTCGCCATAGCGCTGGGTATGATTCTCACCGATGATCCATTATCACAAAGGGCATTGGGAAACTCGTGGCTTTTGATCAAGCATGGTACCACAAATTTTCCAGGATCACTTTTCTTCTTTAGAATGATCCTCAGTTTCTTCCTGGGATGACCCTCAGTAGTTTTATCAACCATCATAGGATCTGATGTACCCATCTTCTGCTCTGGAGTTGTCATATTCGTGATCTTTGGGAAATGAACCCGTTTTGCTGTTGGGAATCGTCGATCGATTCTACGATCGATTCATCGAACGATGTTCGAAGATTTTCCCGATTCTGCTAACTCCACAAAGACCGTCGATCGATTTTCAGTAACTAGTGTTGATCGATGTTTGTGCGAACTGTCGAGCAAACTCAAATTTTCTAAACGGAATCCTCCCTTTTGTAGCCTTTCTCTCTTTACTTCTACCCAGAAACTTCATCAATCAATGCATTGAGCTGGTGCTTCTGTCCATATTCTATTTTCCCCTTGATCGTTTTTCCTGCTGCATCACGCAGATGACCGTCGAGGTCATGCAGGTCTCCATTCTCATACCAGTGTCGGTTGATGCTCAAGCTCTGATGTCGGTCGATGCTGTCCGTAAAAAAGTGTCGGTCGACGCGGTGTAGATGCTGTCGCTCGATGCTTGTCGTCTTTATTTGCGGATCGTACGTTTGATTTTATCGGGCTTAGAAAATAGTAGTTCTTTTCCTTTATTGCTCCTGGTGTGTCTTTGCATGCAGCTGAAAAACAAAGGAAAAGAAAAATTTTGTAACTTGAAAGTAGTAACTAGAAATAAAATCTAATGGGGATGAATGCTCCCCGAGAGCGGTGCCAAATTTGACATGCATGTTTTTATTGTTCTAGCAGGCTATAAATGTCCTACACAATTAACTATCAAATTAACCCTAGTCTTAACACACATATAATACTCTTGCCAAAAGAGATCATGTGTAGTACTTAGGGATCGAATCCACAAAGAGCAATGTCACACAATAGATTTCTTATTTCTAAAGATTAAGCTAGGTGAATATATATATATATATATATATATATATATATATATATATATTAGTGGCAAACAATCCATTAAGGAAGCATTCCTTATCAAGAAGTAGAGATGCAATATGGAAATATGCTAATAATGCAAATATGAAAATATTCTAATAAACTACTTGATGCGAATGTAAATATGCTAGATCTAGGGTTTAAAGCCTAATTGATTATTGGAATAGGAAGCATGAAAATATAAATATTCTAGAACTCAAATATTAACTATTCTGACCATTTTAACTCTAACTCTAGTATGCGAGCAAAAAGAAAGACCATCGATCAACGGCTAATGCCTGATGTCGGTTAACGGTGAAATCAGAAGGAAGTGTGAACGAGATTTGATAAGTCCACTAGAATTATTAGACCAGCTTTTGCATGCGCCTAAAAGCCTATTTCAATGGAGTCTATTATGGCAGAGAACCTACTCTCATAGTCGTCCATGTCCTACTTTCGATCCTAGTTAGCTACGCTAGAATGAAAGCATTAAGCACAACTCAATTCATGGATATTAACTTAACCTAGAAATCCTAGGTTTGGGCTAATCCATGATTGTTATCATTCAATGGTCAATCTAGTTGATAAGTACTCAGACATAATTGAAGAAAAAACAATAGTCTGAATATAATGCATAGATAAAATACTAGGGTTCCAATACAAATCCCCCTAAGGAGTTATGAATCTTCTCCCATAAAAATCCTAACTAGCTTTGTTAGTTTACCATTCACCCTCTCTGCATGTTCTCAATACATAAGCATAAATATAAAAAACACTAAAACTTAGGTCAAAACTCGTCGAGGGAATCTTCGTCATTTGTCTATAACTTGGGTTTTAAATCGGCTGTCTGCAGATTGGACGTCGATCGATGGCAAGTGTGCAGCATCGATCGACCTTGGTTTTTTTAACATCGGTCGACTCCAAGGCTGTGTTGTCGATCGATGACAGTATTTTCCTTCGACTTCTAAAATGGTCAGCTACTGATTCTTCTCCTCTAAATGCTCCAAAAGCTCCAGGTATCTCCATATATCTCCAAAACCTTCCAAGACCGGTAAATACTCCAAAACATATCCTAGACACACTTAACAAACCCTAAATAAAGCCTATAACATGGCCTAAAAGTGGTAATAAATAGGCTATATCAATTCACCACCCAAGATAGATTCACACCAGCACCGATCAGTAAGATTGGCGATTTCCCAAACCTTGTCGGGGTTGAAGTTACACCAGCACGTGATCAAAAGTCAGATAGTGGCTTTCCAGCAAGAAGCAGAGTACATCACTATAAGGCATTGATACTGGCGTATTTCCGAGTGGAAGAGAGCAATGTCTAAGTCGATATCACCAGTAGCCAACCTTCGGGAGGCGGAATACAGTATCAGGAAACCCAACCCACTAGTTCAAACAAGAATCTACGGATTTATAGTCAACACCTCAAAACAAGAAAATAATTTAGACAATGTGATGCCTCATCAAACCAATCCTCTATTACTTTCATATAGCTATAAAATTTTATACGGAAGAGCCTACGAGAAAACAAGATCGATGTCATGAAAAACGACTTCGCAATGCGGAAATGAGAATGAGGAAAACACATACCGCGTTATCAAATATCACGAGTAATCTGCGAGAGACATTGTCAATTTACTTTTATGCCATTCACTTCTTTTAAAGCTTACGCGAAACATCCTTCGTATTGCCACATCAAGTTATGCGAAGAAACTTTTGGAAATGAATGTAGCAAGTTTTACGAAGAAGTGTTTTGGAAAATTTGCGTATAAATAAAAAAGAGTCATATGACTCGTCTCTCAACAAAATAACTAAACTTTATCTCTTTGCACTACGATCTTACAGATCTCATTCCTTAGCCATGCGGCTCGCTGGATTATGCCTCCCATCTCCCTCGGTTCCATCCGAGCAGGCAATCATCTCGCACGGGTTCTTTGTCGAGCCTCTTAGGTTTTGTCTTCACCATACAAACAAAAAAAATTTTCATACGACAGATTCTTAATATCGAAACTTAGTCGTAACCATACGCTTAACAAAAAACTTAAACTTGTCGACAACCGATTAATTTCAATATGTTCCGCAGTTTACTCTAAACCTACAACGTTTTACAAGTAAAAAGAGGCGCTTAATGAAAACCTCGTAACGAAGCTCCTAAAGCTATACGAAGCATCCTTAATTATAAACAAATAAAGTCTCGAGGGGCCAACTTTTCACAGAGCACAGTGAAGGAAGTCGCATATTCATAGGGACAAATTTATGCGACCCATTGGTCCTAACTCCTCGAAAACAAACCAAAGCGTTTCTCTGCTGTAAGGTTAAAACAAAAACCTTGCGATACGACACATCTTCAAGCGCGCAAACATTTCAAGCACGAAATGCGGCATACGAAAGAAAAAACTCAATCTTCGACACAACGAGACGTCGCTAACGCCCAGAGAACTGTATTTCGTCAAACCTTTCCGAAACCGAATGACAATCCGTCTGCGACTATAAAACATACACACCTTCTTAAACATGTATCCTTCGTGAAGGTTGAAAATGATTATATCTACCAATAAGTTTGTTTCTGATCACAACAAACTCTTAACGTCCTAAACAGACTAGCCATCTCGAAGAGATAGTTCGAACACCCGACACAAGGGTAATGCACTATAAAAGAAATCCAAGATTTTGGTCAGTACTTTCGGGAGACTTAAAAATTGTCCTCGTAGTGATGCTCGATTCCTACCATACAAGTCACATAATCCGAGAACATATCGCGGAATTTAAAGCGGGACAAAATCAGGTGAAAAGAGAATGGGAAATGTAAGCCAATGTAGTCATCACACCCCCTAAAACCGTGATTAGACCTAGGTCTTACCCTAAACCCAGCACACTGGTCTCTAACGTCTCAAGGCATGATATCGAAAAGATACAGATCCTGAAAGCATGTCTCTTTGTCCATATCTAAGTGCTCTCGAAACTTTGGAAAACTTCTCAAACATCTCGAACGAACAACGAATAGGACGATCCGCGAAAAATTTGGGAACGAGATGATAACTCGTATCCTTCCCTCTATACATAACAAAATTCGAATCTACTTAAACTCCTTTTCAAGTAAAAAGCCTAGTTTATTTATTAAAAATGTTGCAAAGCATCCGAGACCCGAAGACGCACGCTGTCAGTCTCGAAAACATAAATTCTGCCACACTCGGCCAATATAAACAGCCTATGAGGCTAGTCTCGAGGCCAAAAAAGGTCCAATATCGATGCCGTTGGCAGAAACATGCCTGATAATCTCTACACGAGACACAGCTAAACCATAAAGGTCTCACTGGAAAACAGGAACTAAGAACCTTAACTCCAGGATGAACTACGAAAGGCTTAATGCCTTCTACAAGGGTACGTATGCAGCCTTCACAAGGCGAAGCCCCAATCCTACTGCATTCCGTTCTTAGAGGAATAAGTAGACCACTTTCAACGGACCTTTTCAACCATTGATTCCGCCTAACTTACAAATCCTGCCAAACCGCTCGCTAGAACCTTACGATTCTAACGAACTAGGGGCTAGTTGTTAGGGTCAAAATCTTTCACGACCGAATCAACGTCAGAAATTTTCTGACAAATGTCCTCTTTGAAAAAAGAGAGATAATATTTTGTAAAAAGAAGAGCAGGAAAATTGAACCCGAGTTTTGTATAAATCCCCAATGAGGGTTCGCATGATAAGTCTTCGAGAAAGGTTACTCTAGGCCTCAGAAAATCGGATCCCCGAGCATTGAAACAACGAAACGACTATAAGGCTCGATTGTCCAACTCATCAAACGGAAGAATTGGCCAAGCAAGCCGTCCAACTCGCCGAATGGGCGAGTTGGACCTCACGAGCTAACCAACTTGCCCGTTCGGCGACTTGGGCGACGTGGGCCAACCAACTTTCCGAACGGGAGAGTTGGATCGAACAAGATGACAAACTCGCCCGTTTCGCGAGTTGGATCGAGCAAGTTGACCAACTCACCTATTTGGCGAGTTGGGTCAGACATGCAATCCAACTCGCCCATTCGGCGAGTTAAATGCATCAATCCATATCATCTCGTCCTCATAGCTCCTTCCTTCAAAATCAGATCGAACTTGTTCTTGTTTTTTCTCGATCGGAATTGATGTTTGGACTTACCGTAAGAACTTGTTTCCTCGTATGAAATTCGAATTGATTGTGTAAAACGGCAACGATTAACTTAACACCTAAGGCTGTCTGCACTTTACAAAAAAAATTGAACTCTTGTCGGAATCGACGTCGTTTCAGAAGTGCTCTTTCGACAAAATCGTGAAAACGCTAAGTCAAAAAACGGCCCCAGAAGGTCTAAACTCGGCCAAAAGCCCACTTGTGGTTTTACACGAAAAAGAGCCCAATTGAAATGACGGTCTATCTTTTATCTTGCAGAAGAGATAAATGTTACGTTCGGAAGATAAATGTCAAGTTTCGAAGATAATGATGTAGATTGAGATAAAAAAGAATATTTCCACCAAACAATAAACTTGACTTAGGGGCGAAAAACGAAAGGGGAAAAGACCCAAAAGGCATATATATAAGAAGAGCTAAGGCAATAAGCATAGGGATCAGAAGATTTAGACCTAGAGAAGCTCTGTTAGCTTAGAAGAACTTAGAACTTAGGTGGCTATACCAGCATAGTTATACTCAGACATTTCTCCATATTTGTTCGAAGATTCTGATTTCTTTAGACTCTACAACCCATTGCACTTAGAAACCCTAAGATTTATTCTTGAAAAGCTCGGTTTCTATGACTGGCACTCGATTACCAGACGAACTTGCTCCGGAAGTTTAATTTCTAGGTTCACTCTTTTAATGGAACTATGTCCGACTTGATTCTCGGAAGGGGTACGTAGGCAGCCGGTCTTAAGGTCCAGTCCCAAATCCTTCAAACCTTTCTCTTCTTTTTCGTCTATTGCTAAGCGAGTTATTGCCACATAGGTTTCTCTCGACATAGATAGTAGAGCTAGAAAACTTAGTCTCGTGTTACTACTCGTGCTATACGAATTCCTTTGTGATCCCATTTCCAGAAAAAACTTCATGTACGCTTTTGTCTCTGGAGAACTACGCGAATTCAAAATAAAGATGTATTGTTTTCTAAATTCGTTTTGTTATCTTTTCATACTTTCCGCGTTTATTCGATTAATTATCGTAGGCTCTCGCAGAGAATCTGGGACGCAGGAAAAGTTAGGGTTTCTTGACTTTCCTTAATATATGGAAATCGAGGGTGTGAATTTTGGTTCCCACAATTCTCCTTGGACAGGTTTGACCATAAAATTATCAGCCAGAACTATCCTCAGAGATGAATTGGGATTTGGGACCATAGCAACTAGAATATTAATCCAATGGTTCTGGTTCTACCTCCTGACATTCTTGTTCTTCAATGGTGGTACACTATGGATTAGGGTCTATGTACCAATGATCTTAAGTATGGTCTTCTCCATCATTCCAGTAATCTGGATCAGCTTCTTCTCCCCAATAAAGTATTCAGAATGAAGTGAGTAAAGAAGAAAACGTGACAAGCAAAGTTAAAAGAAAGAAATAAAAGACTAAACAATATGGGAGTTTTCTGGATTTTTTTTGTTTTATTTTTTTTTCACTTTATGAAAAACCTTTTAAACAGTAACTAGATAAAAAAAATTTATATTTGGTTTATGGTTTAAAAGGGGTCGAAATAAAACAAAGGAGAAAGAAGATTTGCAAGAAAACGTTTTTGGAAAGAGTTATAAAGCATGGTCGAACAAAAGGCTCACAAATCTCTTGGATTAAAGTGATGGACGATCCAAGAAGAGAGGTGGTTTGATACTGGATAGAACAGGTTGTTGACTGAATCCACCATCAACTACAAATAAGAACAGCCTGATTCCACAAGCAGCCTTAATCGCCAATCAAAGAGTATAGTGATTCCACCCAAGACTGAACGACCAAATTCACACAAAGACACAAAGACTTTTGAGAAAAGAAACTAAGAAGTTCAATATTTCTTGGGTAAAAGGTTCGTGCCTAACAATGAGGGACCTAATGAGCTTATATAATTCCCAGTACAATTACTTAGAAAGCTAAAGAAATTGAAAAAACATGCTGAAATTAAGAAAACTAGCCGTTAGGCCTTAATGAGAGAATCTCACCCAAAATGGGAAATGTGGTTATCTTCTTGTGTCTAGACAATTTTGGGAACATCCTAGGAGCCTTTCGGAGCTTCTTTTGATCAAAATTGCCAATTCAATTCACAGCCAAGAAGAATAAACTAGCCGTTTGGTTTTATTCCAAATATGCTCCAAAAATGGTAAGTCTTGGTGTGGAAGAATCTGACTGATCCAATGAGTTCTAGAACATGGTAACAACTCTACAAATGGTCTTAGATGTAATGAATTATCTCCTGGTTTCCACGCATGAGTTTGTGATACAAGCATAGGCTAACAAAGGCTGTATGATCCTTGGCAAGAGAGAAAGACTCGATCTACACAAAGGTGGACCATTTGGATTGATCTAATCAACCAAAAGAATCCGAGAACAAGTAGCTTGATGGAATGAAGTGTACCACACGAGGATGGAAGACTCATGATACAACACAAACTCTCTTGGACATGGAGGTACTGGTCTCACAAGGCAAAGAGAAAGGAGGCGAGTTCTTTGTTAGAGAGCTCTAGGTTTTCACTTAGGAAAATGTTATGTTTTATATCATTCGTAAGAAGTTACAAACTGCTTATAGGGGACTTATATAGATTTCTAATGCAGTGGTGCCTTCGAGGGTATTTGAAGCAAATATTACATAGTTTTGGACTAAAGAAAAACCTTGTTAGGCGTTGAAGCCTACTAGAAAGTTTGGGAATAAAATTAAAATAAAAGAAAGGAAAAGGACCAAAGCTGCAAAAAAAAAAAATCAAATCGTTTGAATATGAATTTAAATCCTTACCTTCTTACCTTTTTGTCCGGTTTCATTAGTCCTTGAATCTTGCTAGAAGAGCTGATCTTGTAAGTTGATGACGAGCAAGTTGCTATGGACTTGGCCTGGTATGAATGGCCAGAGATCTTCACTTGATGGTTTAGTCTTCTTGGATGATCCATCATTCTTCAAGCTTGGTTCTTGATAAACTTGTTCATCAGTTGGCTTAACCTCAGTTGGTTTAACCTGTACATGCTCAAAAGCAAGCATCATGCTCTCATTAAACTTGTGTTGAAGTATCTTAGTTCATTGTCTAGTCATGGGTCCTTTGAACACAATTGGCATGGACACTTATTGGGTTGTTTCTGGTTGGGATATATTGGTGATCTTATCTTGGATGTATGGCTTGGTTAGGTCCGGCTCTTGTTCAGGTTGAATGTCCTCATAATTCCCTCCCTATTCAAAGGGTTTTGACCTCAAAACTGGTTCATCTGCAAGAAAGGAGAAAGGTCAGCAACCTTGATAGTTGAAGATACCTTCAGCTTACCTGGGAGATTAAGACGGTAGGCATTGTTGTTGATCTTCTCAATCAATTGAAAGGGGCCATCTCCTATTGGTTTCATCTTGGAACTACTCTGTCTTGGAAACCTTTCTTTCCTAATGTGTAACCACACCCATTCCTCTGGTTCGAACAACATCTCTCGGCGACCCTTACTGGCATGCCTAGTCTACTGCTCCGTTCTCTTCTCCAAATTCTCAGTAACCTTCTGGCGGAGTTCTTTAACATGCTTAGCCTTGGCTTCCCCGATTAGGCTAATGACCTTAGCTGGAGGAAAAGGCATGAGGTCGAAATGTGTGGCTGGATTAAAACTACAGGCAGCTTCAATGGTGACATTTTGGTTGCTGAATGTTGGGACCGGTTGTAGGAAAATTCTATAAAGGGAGTGCACTCCACCCAATTATTCAAGTTCCGGACAATGGTCGACCTAAGTAGTGTGGAAAGTGTTCGGTTAACTACTTCAGTCTGTCCATCCGTTTAGGGGTGGCATGTAGTGAAGAATGAGAGATTAGTTCCCATCTTCTTCCAGTAGCTAAGAACTTTGCTATTTTGGTCAGATACAATGGTCCTAGGTACTCCATGTAAGTGCACAACTTCTTTGAAAAACAGATCAGCCGTCTTGGGTGCATCATTCACCTTGGCACAAGGTATGAAGTGTGCCATCTTGGAAAACCTTTCCTCCACCAAAAAGATTGAATCCTTGTGTTGGACCCGTGATAGGCCTAGCATGAAATCCATGGATAGGTAGACCCAAGGAGCAGTAGGGATCGGCATTGGCATGTATAGTCCATGAGGTTTCACCTTGAACTTAGTTTTCTTGCAAGTCACACACCTTGCACAATGGGATTATACGGGCTTCTTGAGATGTGGCCAATAGAAGTGCTCTCTCACTACAGCCAAAGTTTTATGCACCTTAAAGTATCCCATGAGGCCTTCTCCATTAGCCTCTCGAGTGATTAAGTATCTCACTGAGCACTGAGGAATGCACAATCTCCACCCCTTGAACAGGAACCCTTCATGTAGGTAAAACTTCCCTTATGATACTTTGGTACAACCAGAATAGATCTCAGCAAGATCCGGGTCTCATCAATATAGATCCTTGATTAATTCAAATCCCATCACATTGGCTTCCATTGTGGCAATCAAGGCATATCTCCTTGAAAGAGCATCGGCCACAATGTAATATTTACCCTTCTTATACTTGATTATGTAGGGAAAGGTCTCTATAAATTCCATCTAGCGATCATATATCTTCTTGAGGTTTGTCTGACCCCTCAGATGCTTTAAGGTCTCATGGTCAGTATGAACCACAAATTCCTTGGACCAGCAAGTAGTGTTGCCATGTCTCCAATCCTCTCACTAGTGCATATAGCTCCTTGTCATAGGTTGGATAGTTAAGTGTGGCTCCACTCAACTTCTCACTGAAATAAGCAACCGGTTTCCCCCCTTGAGTCAACACGGCCCCAATCCCAGTTCCAGATGCATCACACTCCAATTTGAAATTCTTGTGGAAGTCATGAAGGACTAGGACGGGTGCATGGGTCAGACGATCCTTCAAGGTTTGGAATTTGTCTTGTTGTGCCTTCTCCATGTGAACCCAATACTATTTTTCACTACATCAGTGAGTGGTGCAGCTATACTGATAAAGTCCTTGACAAAGCACCTGTAGAAGCTTGCTAGAACATGAAAGCTCCGAACTTGGCTGATGTGTGTGGGTTCTGGCCAGTCTTGGATCGCCTTCACCTTCTCCTCATCTACCTGTATCCCTGTGAACTCACAAAAAAACAAGGAAGACAAGTTTATCAGTGCAAAATGTGCATTTCTTGAGGTTTGCATAAAGCATTCTTGTCGAAGTGTCTCTAGTACTTGCTCAAGATGTGTCACATGTTCAAACAAACTAGTACTATAGATCAATATATTCATCAAAAATAGACCACAATAAATTTACTTATGTATGGTCTAAGATTGTGGTTCATGAGGCGCATCAAGGTACTAGGGAACATCGATGAGTCCAAATGGCATCACCAACCATTCATAAAGACCTTGCTTGGTGATATAGCCTATTTATTACCAGTTTTAGGCTATGTTACAGGCTCTATTTAGGGTCTATTATGTTTGTCTAGGATATGTTTTGGAGTATATCATGGATAATAGCAATCATGGAATAGCCCAAAACTAGGATTGCTAGTTAAGTTAATATCCATCAGTTGAGTTGTGCTTAATGCTTGCATGCTAGAGGTGCTAACTAGGATCTCGAAAGTAGGACATGGATACTACGAGAGTAGGTTATGTGCCAGAATATACTCCATTGAACTAGGCTGTTAGGCGCATGCAAGAGCTGGTCTAATAAATATGGTGGACTTATCAGATCTCGTTCACACTTCCTTCTGATTTCACCGTCGATCGACATGAGGCATTAGACGTCGATCGATGGTCTTTTCTTTTTGCTCGCATACGAGAGTTGAAGTTAAAAGGGTCAAAATAGTTAATTTTTGAGTTCTAGAATATTTACATATCCGTGCTTCCTATTCCCTATGACCCTTTAGGATTGAAATCCTAGATCCAGCATATTTACATTTGCATCTAGTTAGTTTATTAGAATATTTCTATATTTGCATTATTAGAATATTTCCATATTCCATCTCTACTTCTTGATAAGGAATATTTCTTAATTGATTTTTTGTCACCAATATATATATATAATATTATATATTCACCTATCTTAATCTTTAGAAACAAAAATCCATTGTGTGCCATTGCTCTTTGTGGATTCGATCCCTAAGTAGTACAGCCTTATCTCTTTTGGAAGAGTACTATTTGTGTGTTAAGACTAGGGTTAATTTGATAGTTATTTTTTTAGGATATTCATACACTGCAAGAACATAAAAACACGCATGTCAAATTTGGCGCCGTTGCCAGGGAGCATTGATCGCCATTAGATTTAGTCTAGGTTTGTTACTACTTTCAAATTACTAAATTTTTTCTTTTCCTTGTTTTTTTCAGGTGCATGCAAAGTCACACCCATGAGCAATAAAGGACAAGAACTACTATTCTCTAACGACACAACATCTATCGACAACACCAACACCGCGTCGACCGCACTTCTTTACGGAACAGAATCGACCAACATCAGAACTCGAGCATCGACCGACACTGATCACATAGCAACGATCGACAGCAACTTACCCGCATCGATCGACATAAGAAAACGATTTCAGATGGTTGCGACTTTAATATTGACTCGAGATGAGAATGGGAACCTAAATGACCAAGAAGGTCATATGCGTAACGCAGCAGGTCAAAAGATAGACGATCAAGGTGCCATAATCCCTGATACAGAAGCAGAAGTAGACGCTGCAGAAGCTCAACCTGAAGCTAATGCCCAAGCTTCTCAGAGAACATTGGCTAATTACAACTGTCCAGGCTAGTTCTATGCCAACAGATCCGCCATTCGTCCTCCAGCTTTTCAGAGGTAAGATTTTGAAATCAAGCCCGCCTTCTTTGGACTTGTAGCATAGACACCTTACCATGGGTTACGACATGAGCAACCTATGGATCATCTGGAGAAATTTGAGGATCCAGTGACTCCTATCAAAGCCAATGGAGTCCCCGACGACTATCTCTTTTGTAAGCGTTTCAAGTACACACTTGCTGGAGAAGCTTCATATTGGCTCAAGCAGTTACCACCTGGATCCCTGACATCCTGGAATGACATCAAGAATGC
>CAJHQP010011298.1:0-15621 GCA_905132765.1 Moricandia arvensis
TTATAATATCTAAATCCTAAAACTAATGGGTTTTCACCCGACATACTCTAAGACATACTCTAAACACATATAATAAAACCTAAATAAAGCTTATATCATGGCACAATAGTGGTAAATATTTGGCCTTATCAGTAAACTACAAAAACCCTAACCGAGTCTATAGATAAATCCAACACCTAGTGGGGTTTATGAAAAGATAAAACCAACCCTTAGTGGGTTTATGAAAAGATAAAACCAACCCCTAGTGGGTTTACGAAATCTAAATTCTAAAGCTAATGGGTTTTCACCCGAAATTCTCTAAGACATACTCTAAACACATATAATAGAACATAACTAAAGCTTATATCATGGCACAATAGTGGTAAATATCAGGCCTTATCAGGAAACTACAAAAACCCTAACCGACTCTATAGATAAATCCAACACCTAGTGGGGTTTATGAGAAGATAAAACCAATCCTTAGTGGGTTTATGAAAAGATAAAACTAACCCCTAGTGGGTTTATGAAATTAAATCCTAAAGCTAATGGGTTTTCACCAGAAATACTCTAAGACATACTCTAAACACATATAATAGAACCTAAATAGAGCTTATATCATGGCACAATAGTGGTAAATATCAGGCCTTATCAGGAAACTACAAAACCCTTAAACGACTCTAAAGATAAATCCAACCCCTATTGGATTTATGAAAAGAGAAAACGAACCTTTAGTGGGTTTATGAAAAGATAAAACCAACACCTAGTGGGTTTATGAAATTTAAATAGTAAAGCTAATGGATTTTTCACCCGAAATACTCTAAGACATACTCTAAACACATATAATAGAACATAAATAGAGCTTATATCATGGCGCAATATTGGTATATCAGGAAACTACAAAAACCCTAACCGACTCTATAGATAATCCAACACCTAGTGGGGTTAAAAGATAAAACCAATCCCTAGTGGATTTATGAAATTAAATCCTAAAGCTAATGGGTTTTCAGCCAAAATACTCTAAGACATACTCTAAAGACATATAATAGAACCTAAATAGAGTTTATATCATGGCACAATAGTGTGTAAATATCAGGCCTTATCAGGAAATCTACAAAACCCTTAACCGACTCTAAAGATAAATCCAACCCCTATTGGGTTTATGAAAAAATAAAACGAACCTTTAGTGGGTTTATGAAAAGATAAAACCAACCCCTAGAGGGTTTATGAAATTTAAATCCTAAAGCTAATGGGTTTTCACCCAAAATAGTCTAAGACATAGTCTAAACACATATATAGACATACTCTAAACACGATATAATACTCCAACCATTAGTGGGTTTATGAAAAGATAAAACCAAACCCTAGTGGGTTTATGAAATCAAATCCTAAAGCTAATGGGTTTTCACCCGAAATAATCTAAGACATACTCTAAAACACATATAATAGAACCTAAATAGAGCTTATATCATGGCACAATAGTGGTAAATATCAGGCCTTATCAGGAAACTACAAAAACCCTAACCGACTCTATAGATAAATCCAACACCTAGTGGGGTTTATGAAAAGATAAAACCAACCTTTAGTGGGTTTATAAAAGATAAAACCAACCCCTAGTGGGTTTATGAAATCTAAATCCTAAAGCTAATGGGTTTTCACCCGAAATACTCTTAAGACATACTCTAAACACATATAATAGAACATAAATAGAGCTTATATCATGGCACAATAGTGGTAAATATCAGGCCTTATCAGGAAACTACAAAAAACCCTAACCGACTCTATAGATAAATCCAACACCTAGTGGGGTTTATGAAAAGATAAAACCAAACCCTTAGTGAGTTTATGAAAAGATAAAACCAACCCCTAGTGGGTTTATGAAATTAAAATCCTAAAGCTAATGGGTTTTCACCCGAAATACTCTAAGACATACTCTAAACACATATAATAGAACCTAAATAGAGCTTATATCATGGCACAATAGTGGTAAATATTAGGCCTTATCTGTAAACTACAAAAACCCTAACCTGCTCTATAAATAAATCCAACGCCTAGTGGGTTTATGAAAAGATAAAACCTTTAGTGGGTTTGCGAAAAGATAAAAACCAACCCCTAGTGGGATATGAAAAGATAAAACAACTTTAGTGGGTTTGCGAAAAGATAAAACCAACCCCTAGTGGGTTTATGAAATATAAATCTAAAGCTAATGGGTTTTCACCCGAAATACTCTAAGACATACTCTAAACACATATAATAGAACCTAAATAGAGCTTATATCATGACACAATAGTGGTAAATATCAGGCATTATCAGGAAACTACAAAACCCTTAACCGACTCTATAGATAAATCCAACACCTAGTGGGTTTATGAAAAGATAAAACGAACCTTAGTGGGTTTATGAAAAGATAAAACCAACCCCTAGTGGGTTTATGAAATCTAAATCCTAAAGCTAATGGGTTTTCACCCGAAATACTCTAAGACATACTCTAAACACATATAATAGAACCTAAATAGAGCTTATACTCATGGGCACCAATAGTGGTAAATGATTGTGGCCCTTATGCAGTAAACTACAAAAAACGCCTAACCCGATCTATAGATAAATCCAAACACCTAGTCGGGTTTATGAAACAGATGAAACCCAACCCTAGTGGGTTTATGAAAATATAACCAAACCCCCTATTGGGGTTTATAATATCTAAATCCTAAAGCTAATGGGCTTCACCCGAATACTCTACAGACATACTCTAACATCTAATAGTAACCTAAATAGAGCCATATCATGGCACAATAGTAGTAAATATTTGGCCTTATCAGTAAACTACAAAACCCCAACACGACTCTATAGACAATGATCCAACCACTAGTGGGGTTTATGAAAAGATAAAACCAACCCTAGTGGGGTTTATGAAAGATAAAACCAACCCTTAGTGGGTTTATGAAAGATAAAACAACCCCTAGTGGGGTCTACCAAATCTAAATCTTAAAGATAATGGGTTTTTCACCCGAAATACTCTAAGACATACTCTAAATACATATAATTAGAACATAATAGAGCTTATATCATGGCATAATAGTGGTAATATTAAATGCCTTATCCAGGAAACTACAAAATCCTAACCGACTCTAGGGATGAGTCCAACACCTAGTGGGGTTTATGAGAAGATAAAATCAATCCTTAGTGGGTTTATGAAAAGATAAAACCAACACCTAGTGGTTTTATGAAATCTAATCCTAAAGCTAATGGGTTTTCACCCGAAATACTCTAAGACATACTCTAAAACATATAATAGAACCTAAATAGAGCTTATATCATGGCACAGGTGGGTAAATATCAGGCCTTATCATGAAACTACAAAACCCTTAACCGACTCTAATTAGAATCCAACCCCTATTGGGTTTATGAAAAGATAAACGAACCTTTAGTGGGTTTATGAAAATGTAAACAAACCCCTAGTGGGTTTATGAAGTTTAAATCCTAAAGCTAATGCGTTTTGATCCGAAATACTCTAAGACATACTCTAAAACATATAATAGAACAAAAATAGAGCATATATCATGGCACAATAGCGGTAAATATTAGGCCTTATCACTAAACTAGAAAAACCCTAACAGACTATATAGATAAAACCAACCCCTAGGGGGTTTATGAAAAGATAAAACAAACCCTTAGTGGGTTATTGAAAGATAAAACCAACCCTTAGTGGGTTTACGAAATTTAAATCCTAAGCTAATGGGTTCTCACCCGAAATACTCTAATACATACTCTAAAACACATATAATATAACATAGATAGAGCATATATCATGGAACAATAGTGGTAAATATCAGGCCTTATCAGGTAAACTACAAAACCCTAACCGACTCTATAGATAAATCCGACATCTAGTGGGGTTTATGAAAAGATAAAACCAACCCTTAGTGGGTTTATGAAAAGATAAAACCAACGCTTAGTGGGTTTATGAAATCTAAATCCTAAAGCTAATGGGTTTTCACCCGAATACTCTAAAATATAGAACATAAATAGAGCTTATATCAAGGCACAATAATTGTAAATATAGGGCTTATCAGGAAACAACAAAACCCTAACGGACTCTATTCATAATCTAACCCCCTAGTGGGTTTATGAGAAGATAAAACCAACCCTTAGTGGGTTTGCGAAAAGAAAACACAACCCCTAGTGGTTTTATGAAATCAAAATCCTAAAGCTAATGGGTTTTTCACCCGAAATACTCTAAGACATACTCTAAACACATATCAATAGAACTTAATTGAGCCTATATCATGTCTAAATAGTGGTAAATATCAGGTCTTATCAGGAAAACTACAAAAACCCTAACCGACTCTATAGATAATCCAACACCTAGTGGAGTTTATGAAAGATAAAACAAACCCTTAAGTGGTTTATGAGAAGATAAAACCAACCCCTAGTGGTTTATGAAAAGATAAAACCAACCCTTATTGGTTTTATAATATCTAAAGCCTAAAGCTAATGCGTTTTCACCCGAAATACTCTAAGACATACTCTAAACACATATAATAGAACATAAATAGAGCTTATATCATGGCACAATAGTGGTAAATATTTGGCCTTATCAGTAAACTACAAAAACCCTAACCGACTCTATAGATAAATCCAACATCTAGTGGGGTTTATGAAAAGATAAAACCAACCCTTAGTGGGTTTATGAAAAGATAAAACCAACCCCTAGTGGGTTTACGAAATCTAAATCCTAAAGCTAATGGGCTTTCACCCGAAATACTCTAAGACATACTCTAAACACATATAATAGAACATAAATAGAGCTTATATCATGGCACAATAGTGGTAAATATCAGACCTTATCAGGAAACTAGAAAAACCCTAACCGACTCTATAGGTAAATCCAACACCTAGTGGGGTTTATGAGAAGATAAAACCAATCCTTAGTGGGTTTATGAAAAGATAAAAACAACCCCTAGTGGGTTTATGAATTTAAATCCTAAAGATAATGGGTTTTCACCCTAAATACTCTAAGACATACTCTAAACACATATAATAGAACCTAAATAGTGCTTATATCATGGCACAATAGTGGTAAATATCAGGCCTTATCAGGAAACTACAAAACCCTTAACCGACTCTAAAGATAAATCCAACCCCTATTTGGTTTATGAAAAGATAAAACGAACCTCTAATGGGATTATGAAAAGATAAAACCAACCCCTAGTGGGTTTATGAAATTTAAATCCTAAAGCTAATGGGTTTTCACCCGAAATACTCTAAGACATACTCTAAACACATATAATATAACATAAATAGAGCTTATATCAGGGCCCAATAGTGGTAAATATCAGGCCTTATCAGGAAACTACAAAAACCCTAACCGACTCTATAGATAAATCCAACACCTAGTGGGGTTTAGGAGAAGATAAAACCAACACTTAGTGGGTTTATGAAAAGATAAAACCAACCCCTAGTGGGTTTATGAAATCTAAATCCTAAAGCTAATGGGTTTTCACCCGAAATACTCTAAAACATACTCTAAACACATATAATAGAACCTAAATAGAGCTTATATCATGGCACAATAATGGTAAATATTAGGCCTTATTGGGGAACTACAAACCTAACCGACTCTATAGATAAATCCAACCCCTAGTGGGTTTATTAAAAGATAAAACCAACCCTTAGTGGGTTTATGAAAAGATAAAACCAACTCCAAGTGGGTTTATGAAATCTAAATCCTAAAGCTAATTGGTTTTCACCCGAAATACTCTAAGACATACTCTAAACCCATATAATAGAACATAAATAGAGCATATACATTAGCACAATAGTGGTAAATATTAGGCCTTTCAGTAGACTACAAAAACCCTAACCGACTCTATAGATAAATCCAACCCCTAGTGGGTTTATGAAAAGATAAAACCAACCTTTAGTGGGTTTATAAAAGATAAAACCAACCCCTAGTGGGTTTATAATATCTAAATCCTAAAACTAATGGGTTTTCACCCGACATACTCTAAGACATACTCTAAACACATATAATAAAACCTAAATAAAGCTTATATCATGGCACAATAGTGGTAAATATTTGGCCTTATCAGTAAACTACAAAAACCCTAACCGAGTCTATAGATAAATCCAACACCTAGTGGGGTTTATGAAAAGATAAAACCAACCCTTAGTGGGTTTATGAAAAGATAAAACCAACCCCTAGTGGGTTTACGAAATCTAAATTCTAAAGCTAATGGGTTTTCACCCGAAATTCTCTAAGACATACTCTAAACACATATAATAGAACATAAATAAAGCTTATATCATGGCACAATAGTGGTAAATATCAGGCCTTATCAGGAAACTACAAAAACCCTAACCGACTCTATAGATAAATCCAACACCTAGTGGGGTTTATGAGAAGATAAAACCAATCCTTAGTGGGTTTATGAAAAGATAAAACTAACCCCTAGTGGGTTTATGAAATTAAATCCTAAAGCTAATGGGTTTTCACCAGAAATACTCTAAGACATACTCTAAACACATATAATAGAACCTAAATAGAGCTTATATCATGGCACAATAGTGGTAAATATCAGGCCTTATCAGGAAACTACAAAACCCTTAAACGACTCTAAAGATAAATCCAACCCCTATTGGATTTATGAAAAGAGAAAACGAACCTTTAGTGGGTTTATGAAAAGATAAAACCAACACCTAGTGGGTTTATGAAATTTAAATCCTAAAGCTAATGGATTTTCACCCAAAATACTCTAAGACATACTCTAAACACATATAATAGAACATAAATAGAGCTTATATCATGGCGCAATATTGGTAAATATCAGGAAACTACAAAAACCCTAACCGACTCTATAGATTAATCCAACACCTAGTGGGGTTTATGAAAAGATAAAACCAATCCCTAGTGGATTTATGAAATTAAATCCTAAACCTAATGGGTTTTAAGCCGAAATACTCTAAGACATACTCTAAAGACATATAATAGAACCTAAATAGAGTTTATATCATGGCACAATAGTTGTAAATATCAGGCCTTATCAGGAAATTACAAAACCCTTAACCGACTGTAAAGATAAATCCAACCCCTATTGGGTTTATGAAAAAATAAAACGAACCTTTAGTGGGTTTATGAAAAGATAAAACCAACCCCTAGAGGGTTTATGAAATTTAAATCCTAAAGCTAATGGGTTTTCACCCGAAATACTCTAAGACATAGTCTAAACACATATAAGACATACTCTAAACACATATAATACTCCAACCATTAGTGGGTTTATGAAAAGATAAAACCAAACCCTAGTGGGTTTATGAAATTAAATCCTAAAGCTAATGGGTTTTCACCCGAAATATTCTAAGACATACTCTAAACACATATAATAGAACCTAAATAGAGCTTATATCATGGCACAATAGTGGTAAATATCAGGCCTTATCAGGAAACTACAAAAACCCTAACCGACTCTATAGATAAATCCAACACCTAGTGGGGTTTATGAAAAGATAAAACCAACCTTTAGTGGGTTTATAAAAGATAAAACCAACCCCTAGTGGGTTTATGAAATCTAAATCCTAAAGCTAATGGGTTTTCACCCGAAATACTCTTAAGACATACTCTAAACACATATAATAGACCTTAAATTGAGCTTATATCATGGCACAATAGTGGTAAATATCAGGCCTTATCCGGAAACTACAAAAACCCTAACCAACTCTATAGATAAATCCAACACCTAGTGGGGTTTATGAAAAGATAAAACAAACCCTTAGTGGGTTTATGAAAAGAGAAAACCAACCCCTAGTGGGTTTATGAAATTAAAATCCTAAAGCTAATGGGGTTTCACCCGAAATACTCTTAAGACATACTCTAAACACATATAATAGAACATAAATAGAGCTTATATCAAGGCACAATAGTGGTAAATATTAGGCCTTATCTGTAAACTACAAAAACCCTAACCGGCTCTATAGATAAATCCAACGCCTAGTGGGTTTATGAAAAGATAAAACCAACCTTTAGTGGGTTTGCGAAAAGATAAAACCAACCCCTAGTGGGTTTATGAAATGATAAAACCAACCTTTAGTGGGTTTGCGAAAAGATAAAACCAACCCGTAGTGGGTTTATGAAATCAAAATCTTAAAGCTAATGGGTTTTCACCCGATAAAACATAAATAGAACATAAATAGAGCATATATCATGGCACAATATTGGTAAATATTAGGCCTTATCAGTAAACTACAAAAACCTTAACCGGCTCTATAGATAAAACCAACCCCTAGTGAGTTTATGAAAAGATAAAACAAACCCTTAGTAGGTTTATAAAAGATAAAACCAACCCCTAGTGTGTTTATGAAAATTAATTCCTAAAGCTAATGGGTTTTCACCCGAAATACTCTAAAACATACTCTAACCACATATAATAGAACCTAAATAGAGCTTATATCATGGCACAATTTTGGTAAATATCAGGCCTTATCAGGAAACTACAAACCTAACCGACTCTATAGATAAATCCAACCCCTAGTGGGTTTATTAAAAGATAAAACCAACCCTTAGTGGGTTTATGAAAAGATAAAACCAACTCCTAGTGGGGTTATGAAATCTAAATCCTAAAGCTAAATTGTTTTCACCCGAAATACTCTAAGACGTACTCTAAACACATATAATAGAACATAAACAGAGCATATACATTAGCACAATAGTGGTAAATATTAGGCCTTATCAGTAAACTACAAAAACCCTAACCGACTCTATAGATAAATCTAACACCTAGTGGGGTTTATGAAAAGATAAAACCATCCCTTAGTGGGATTATGAAAAGATAAAATCAACCCCTAGTGGGTTTATGAAATCTAAATCCTAAAGCTAATGGGTTTTCACCCGAAATACTCTAAGACATACTCTAAACTCATATAATAGAACATAAATAGAGCTTATATCAAGGCACAATAATTTTAAATATCAGGGCATATCAGGGCTTATCAGGAAACAACAAAAACCCTAACGGACTCTATTGATAAATCCAACCACTAGTGGGTTTATGAAAAGATAAAACCAACCCTTAGTGGGTTTGCGAAAAGATAAAACCAACCCCTAGTGGGTTTATGAAATCTAAATCCTAAAGCTAATGGGTTTTCACCCGAAATACTCTAAGACATACTCTAAACACATATAATAGAAAATAAAATGAGCTTATATCATGGCACAATAGTGTTAAATATCAGGCCTTCTCAGAAAACTACAAAAACCCTAACCGACTCTATAGATAAATCCAATACCTAGTGGGGTTTATGAAAAGATAAAACAAACCCTTCGTGGGTTTATGAAAAGATAAAACCAACCCCTAATGGGTTTATGAAAAGATAAAACCAATCCCTAGTGGGTTTATGAAATGAAATCCTAAAGATAATGGGTATTCACCAGAAATACTCTAAGACATACTCTAAACACATATAATAGAACCTAAATAGAGCTTATATCATGGCACAATAGTGGTAAATATCACGCCTTATCAGGAAACTACAAAACCCTAAAACGAATCTAAAGATAAATCCAACCCCTATTGGATTTTTGAAAAGAGAAAACGAACCTTTAATGGGTTTATGAAAAGATAAAACCATCCCTTAGTGGGATTATGAAAAGATAAAATCAACCCCTAGTGGGTTTATGAAATCTAAATCCTAAAGCTAATGGGTTTTCACCCGAAATACTCTAAGACATACTCTAAACTCATATAATAGAACTTAAATAGAGCTTATATCAAGGCACAATAATTTTAAATATCAGGGCATATCAGGGCTTATCAGGAAACAACAAAAACCCTAACGGACTCTATTGATAAATCCAACACCTAGTGGGTTTATGAAAAGATAAAACCAACCCTTAGTGGGTTTGCGAAAAGATAAAACCAACCCCTAGTGGGTTTATGAAATCTAAATCCTAAAGCTAATGGGTTTTCACCCGAAATACTCTAAGACATACTCTAAACACATATAATAGAACATAAATTGAGCTTATATCATGGCGCAATAGTAGTAAATATCAGGCCTTATCAGGAAACTACAAAAACCCTAACCGACTCTATAGATAAATCCAATACCTAGTGGGGTTTATGAAATGATAAAACAAACCCTTCGTGGTTTTATTAAAAGATAAAACCAACCCCTAAAGGGTTTATGAAAAGATAAAACCAACCCCTAGTTGGTTTATGAAATTAAATCCTAAAGCTAATGGGTATTCACCAGAAATACTCTAAGACATACTCTAAACACATATAATAGAACCTAAATAGAGCTTATATCATGGCACAATAGTGGTAAATATCACGCCTTATCAGGAAACTACAAAACCCTAAAACAAATATAAAGATAAATCCAACCCCTATTGGATTTATGAAAAGAGAAAACGAACCTTTAATGGGTTTATGAAAAGATAAAACCAACCCGTAGTGGGTTTATGAAATTTAAATCCAAAAGCTAATGGATTTTCACCCGAAATACTCTAAGACATACTCTAAACACATATAATAGAACATAAATAGAGCATATATCATGGCACAATAGTGGTAAATATTAGGCCTTATCAGTAAACTACAAAAACCTTAACCGGCTCTAAAGATAAAACCAACCCCTAGTGAGTTTATGAAAAGATAAAACAAACCCTTAGTGGGTTTATGAAACATAAAACCAACCCCTAGGGGGTTTATGAAATTTAAAATCCTTAAATCTAATGGGTTTTTCACCCGAAATACTCTAAAACATACTCTAAACACATATAATAGAACCTAAATAGAGCTTATATCATGGCACAATATTGGTAAATATCAAGCCTATCAGGAAACTACAAACCTAACCGACTCTATAGATAAATCCAACCCCTAGTGGGTTTATTAAAAGATAAAACCAATCCTTAGTGGGTTTATGAAAAGATAAAACCAACCCCTAGTGGGTTTCTGAAATCTAAATCCTAAAGCTAATGAGTTTTCACCCAAAATACTATAAGACATACTCTAAACACATATAATAGAACATAAATTGAGCTTATATCATGGCACAATAGTGGTAAATATCAGGCCTTATCAGGAAACTACAAAAACCCTAAACCGACTCTATGAATAAATCCAACACCTAGTGGGCTTTATGAAAGATAAAACAAACTCTTAGTCGGTTTATGAAAAGATAAAACCAACCCCTAGTGGGTTTATGAAAAGATAAAACCAACCCCTAGTGGTTCTATGAAATTAAATCCTAAAGCTAATGGGTTTTCACCAGAAATATTCTAAGACATACTCTAAACACATATAATAGAACCTAAATAGAGCTTATATCATGGCACAATAGTGGTAAATATCACGCCTTATCAGGAAACTACAAAACCCTTAAACGACTCTAATGATAAATCCAACCCCTATTGGATTTATGAAAAGAGAAAACGAACCTTTAGTGGGTTTATGAAAAGATAAAACCAACCCCTAGTGGGTTTATGAAATTTAAATCCTAAAGCTAATGGATTTTCACCCGAAATACTCTAAGACATACTCTAAACACATATAATAGAACATAAATAGAGCATATATCATGGCAAAATAGTGGTAAATATTAGGCCTTATCAGTAAACTACAAAAACCTTAACCGGCTCTAAAGATAAAACCAACCCCTAGTGAGTTTATGAAAAGATAAAACAAACCCTTAGTGGGTTTATGAAACATAAAACCAACCCCTAGTGGGTTGATGAAATTTAAATCCTAAATCTAATGGGTTTTCACCCGAAATACTCTAAAACATACTCTAAACACATATAATAGAACCTAAATAGAGCTTATATCATGGCACAATATTGGTAAATATCAAGCCTATCAGGAAACTACAAACCTAACCGACTCTATAGATAAATCCAACCCCTAGTGGGTTTATTAAAAGATAAAACCAACCCTTAGTGGGTTTATGAAAAGATAAAACCAATTCCTAGCGGGTTTATGAAATCTAAATCCTAAAGCTAATTGGTTTTCACCCAAAATACTCTAAGACATACTCTAAACCAATATAATATAAGATAAATAGAGCATATACATTAGCATAATAGTGGTAAATATTAGGCCTTATCAGTAAACTACAAAAACCCTAACCGACACTATAGATAAATCCAACCCCTAGTGGGTTTATGAAAAGATAAAACTAACCTTTAGTGGGTTTGTGAAAATATAAAACCAACCCCTAGTGGGTTTATGAAATCTAAATCCTAAAGCTACTGGGTTTTCACCCGAAATACTCTAAGACATACTCTAAACACATATAATAAAACTTAAATATAGCATATATCATGGCACAATAGTGGTAAATATTAGGCCTTATCAGTAAACTACAAAAACCCTAACCGACTCTATGGATAAATCCAACACCTAGTGGGGTTTATGAAAAGATAAAACCAATCCTTAGTGGGTTTATGAAAAGATAAAACCAACCCCTAGTGGGTTTATGAAATCTAAATCCTAAAGCTAATGAGTTTTCACCCAAAATACTATAAGACATACTCTAAACACATATAATAGAACATAAATTGAGCTTATATCATGGCACAATAGTGGTAAATATCAGGCCTTATCAGGAAACTACAAAAACCCTAACCGACTCTATAGATAAATCCAACACCTAGTGGGTTTTATGAAAAGATAAAACAAACCCTTAGTGGGTTTATGAAAAGATAAAACCAACCCCTAGTGGGTTTATGGAAAGATAAAACCAACCCCTATTGGGTTTATAATATCTAAATCCTAAAGCTAATGGGTTTTCACCCGAAATAATCTAAGACATACTCTAAACACATATAACAGAACATAAATAGAGATTATATCAAGGCACAATAATTGTAAATATCAGGCCTTATCAAGAAACTACAAAACCTAACCGACTCTATAGATAAATCTAACACCGACTCTATAGATAAATCTAACACCTAGTGGGGTTTATGAAAAGATAAAACCAACCCTTAGTGGGATTATGAAAAGATAAAATCAACCCCTAGTGGGTTTATGAAATCTAAATCCTAAAGCTAATGGTTTTTCACCCGAAATACTATAAGACATACTCTAAACACATATAATAGAACATAAATTGAGCTTATATCATGGCACAATAGTGGTAAATATCAGGCCTTATCAGGAAACTACAAAAACCCTAACCGACTCAATAGATAAATCCAACACCTAGTGGGCTTTATGAAAAGATAAAACAAACTCTTAGTGGGTTTATGAAAAGATAAAACCAACCCCTAGTGGGTTTATGAAAAGATAAAACCAACCCCTAGTGGTTTTATGAAATTAAATCCTAAAGCTAATGGGTTTTCACCAGAAATACTCTAAAACATACTCTAAACACATATAATAGAACCTAAATAGAGCTTATATCATGGCACAATAGTGGTAAATATCAAGCCTTATCAGGAAACTACAAAACCCTAAAACAAATCTAAAGATAAATCCAACCCCTATTGGATTTATGAAAAGATAAAATGAACCTTTAATGGGTTTATGAAAAGATAAAACCAACCCTTAGTGGGATTATGAAAAGATAAAATCAACCCCTAGTGGGTTTATGAAATCTAAATCTTAAAGCTAATGGGTTTTCACCCGAAATACTCTAATACATACTCTAAACTCATATAATAGAACATAAATAGAGCTTATATCAAGGCACAATAATTGTAAATATCAGGGCTTATCAGGAAACAACAAAAACCCTAACGGACTCTATTGATAAATCCAACACCTAGTGGGTTTATGAAAAGATAAAACCAACCCTTAGTGGGTTTGCGAAAAGATAAAACCAACCCCTAGTGGGTTTATGAAATCTAAATCCTATAGCTAATGGGTTTTCACCCGAAATACTCTAAGACATACTCTAAACACATATAATAGAACATAAATTGAGCTTATATCATGGCACAATAGTAGTAAATATCAGGCCTTCTCAGGAAACTACAAAAACCCTAACCGACTCTATAAATAAATCCAATACCTAGTGGGGTTTATGAAATGATAAAACAAACCCTTCGTGGGTTTATGAAAAGATAAAACCAACCCCTAGTGGGTTTATGAAAAGATAAAACCAACCCCTAGTGGGTTTATGAAATTAAATCCTAAAGCTAATGGGTATTCACCAGAAATACTCTAAGACATACTCTAAACACATATAATAGAACCTAAATAGAGCTTATATCATGGCACAATAGTGGTAAATATCACGCCTTATCAGGAAACTACAAAACCCTAAAACAAATCTAAAGATAAATCCAACCCCTATTGGATTTATGAAAAGAGAAAACAAACCTTTAATGGGTTTATGAAAAGATAAAACCAACCCGTAGTGGGTTTATGAAATTTAAATCCAAAAGCTAATGGATTTTCACCCGAAATACTCGAAGACATACTCTAAACACATATAATAGAACATAAATAGAGCATATATCATGGCAACAATAGTGGTAAATATTAGGCCTTTATCAGTAAACTACAAAAACCTTAACCGGCTCTAATAGATAAAACCAACCCCTAGTGAGTTTATTGAAAAGATAAAACATAACCCTTAGTGGTTTATGAAACATAAAACCAACCCCTAGTGGTGTTTATGAAAATTAAATTCCTAAAGCTAATGGGTTTTCACCCGAAATACTCTAAACATACTCTAAACACAATATAAAAGAACCTAAATAGAGCTTATATCATGGCACAATATTGGTAAATATCAAGCCTATCAGGAAACTACAAACCTAACCGACTCTATAGATAAATCCAACCCCTTGTGGGTTTATTAAAAGATAAAACCAACCCTTAGTGGGTTTATGAAAAGATAAAACCAATTCCTAGCGGGTTTATTGAAATCTAAATCCTAAAGCCTAATTGGTTTTCACCCGAAATACTCTAAGACATACTCTAAACCATATAATATAGACATAAATAGAGCATATACATTAGCATAATAGTGGTAAATATTAGGCCTTATCAGTAAACTACAAAAACCCTAACCGACACTATAGATAAATCCAACCCCTAGTGGGTTTATGAAAAGATAAAACTAACCTTTAGTGGGTTTGTGAAAATATAAAACCAACCCCTAGTGGGTTTATGAAATCTAAATCCTAAAGCTACTGGGTTTTCACCCGAAATACTCTAAGACATACTCTAAACACATATAATAAAACATAAATAGAGCATATATCATGGCACAATAGTGGTAAATATTAGGCCTTATCAGAAAACTACAAAAACCCTAACCGACTCTATGGATAAATCCAACACCTAGTGGGGTTTATGAAAAGATAAAACCAATCCTTAGTGGGTTTATGAAAAGATAAAACCAACCCCTAGTGGGTTTATGAAATCTAAATCCTAAAGCTAATGAGTTTTCACCCAAAATACTATAAGACATACTCTAAACACATATAATAGAACACAAATTGAGCTTATATCATGGCACAATAGTGGTAAATATCAGGCCTTATCAGGAAACTACAAAAACCCTAACCGACTCTATAGATAAATCCAACACCTAGTGGTTTTTATGAAAAGATAAAACAAACCATTAGTGGGTTTATGAAAAGATAAAACCAACCCCTAGTGGGTTTATGGAAATATAAAACCAACCCCT
>CAJHQP010011299.1:0-15620 GCA_905132765.1 Moricandia arvensis
ACTTACTTGCTTGTCTTTGGGTCCAAACTAGAGATTAGGGAATAAACCGAACTTCCTGGAAACTTTATGCCACAAGAGAGAGAGAAAAAAAGAAAGAGCTAAGACCAAAATCAACCCTTAGGGGCTCTTAGGTAAAACGGATCAATCACGGGCCGCCATGTGTCAGTGGGGCCCGTAAACAGTGCAATAACCAACTAAGAAACACTTCTTAACTAGAAATTTAAGAAATAGTTCTTAAAGGATTTAGCGGATCCCACCCTTTGTTCATGCTCTAACATCTTGGAAAACAATCCTAATCAATCGCCTTTTTTTCCTGGTTTCATATTGGAACGTTGGATTCTAACGTTTACTTCTTCTTTTATTTTTCTGTTAAATTAAAAATATTTATTTATTATAAATGGTCACCACATATTCAATTTCATTGTCGTTTATATTAATATATCTCAGTTATTTAAAGATAGTAATACAATAATATACTTATATCAATTTATTAAATAAAAAATAAATTTAATTATTATATTAGGCGTTCCTAGAAAAAATATACTATTTTATATCAATTTTTATTAAACTTGTTCATGTCAAGGAAACATTGCTGTTGATATGGATTGTAAATTCCCAATAACCAATTACTCTAATTTTTTCCCAGTAAGATTTGAAGCTACATCCAACGACACATGCATAACTAATTTTATACATCGGAATGCCTCTGTTATAACAGAAAAAAGATGATAAATGTGATAATTGAGATTTAAAAAAAAAAGTCCAATAAGTGCAATAAATAATGTTCACAAAAAAAAAAGTACAGCAACCTAAATACTTTGGGTTTATTAACAAATAATGGGAAGTTGAATAATTGAGATAGTGTGACTTTCGCACGCGGGTGTGTGTCAATGTCTCCCTAGTACACCGATCTTTGCGTGTCGAACTGGTTATTATTTTGTTATAATACTAATATATTATTCACTCAATTTTTTTTAAGTCACTTAAATTTTATATTAGCAGATTAAAAAATAATTAATTTTACATATTTCCTATTAAAAATACAATTATTTATACACCTAATCATATTTCAATTAATATAAAAATAAATTACAGTAAAAAATTATAAATTTGCATTAAAAGTCGAAAATACAATTTATTTTTGTAACACAAAAACTTCTCTAAAACGACATTTAATATGAGAGTAGTTAGATGCACACAAAAAAAAAAGTATAAATTTTTTCATACTATACTACTCCATCCGTTATTCTTTAAATGTCACTTTAATTTTTTGTAGCACATATTAAGAAAGCAATTAAATTTGCATTTTATATAAAAACATAATTATCTATACATCTAACTATTTTTCAATCAATAGAATTTTTTTAACAATACACAATTAATAAATTTTACATCAGAGTTGAAAACAACACTTATTTTATAACAAAAAAACTTTTCTAAAATAACATTTATATAAAAGGGAGAAAGTTTAATTATATTCCTTTCTTTTGCCTTTGATTTTAACTTTTTGTATAATTACTCACTGAGAAAATCTCACATAATTAAACTTCTAGAATATATAAATTTATAAGATTAACCTACATGAATCCTGAATCGAATACAATGAAACAAAAACGCGGAAACATGATTAAGAAAAAACAGAAACACAGAATATAAATATCTATAAATATATGTGTACAAATATTTAACATATAAACTTGATTTTTTTTCTTTGTTTGATTTATCTAAGAGAAAGCCAAGTAATAAAGTGCTATTTTGTATATTTTGTAAGTTTGTAATCAAAATTTTCCTTTTAAAGAAAACAAAATATGGTATCTTCCAATAAAGGCAATGAAGCCAACTTTAATCTATGTTAAATCATTATATATAAATGACAATAAATATTGAAAATGATATTAAATAATCATGAAAGTATATAAAAATGAAATCAATAAGTAATTACTAATTTCGGCGTTCAAAAATAGATTGAGTTTTTAAAATAGAAACGAAACACAAGTTTCTATAGTGTTTTTAAATGAGATTTTTTTGAGAAATGTGTTTCCATTGCATTTTTCACAGTTTTTGAGAGATTTTGATTTGAAACATTTTTAAAACAGAAACAAACCTCTTAGATGCCCTTGTTCGATCTTTTGAATCTTTATGTGGAAATAAGTAGTGTTGTTGTGGAGTCGATTGTCTTTCTCTTTACATTATAAAATAGATAAAACTTTTGTTTAGTAGTAATGCGTTTTAGAATTTTGGTTTGTAATTGTAAGAAAATGAGTAGAGCTGGAGATCATGAATGTAAAGGAAGTTATTAATTTATAAGAAGATTGCATTTTTCCAAAAGGTAGGCATTCAAACGGGATATCAAGCATCGTTTGTTTGCTATAGAATTTCGAATGAAATAAGAAATAGAGAACTGATCGGTAGAACCATATTCTATGACTCAAAAAGGATTTTATTATTTTTGCAGCGTTTACAATTTACAAAAGCTACATGCCTCGATTCGAGACCAGAATTGTAAAATATAGAAACGTACGTAAGGATTACAAACAAAGGGTCTTGTACGTATGGGAGGATGGGGATTTTCACATAAAATTTCCCAAAGAAGAAAACAAAAACCGAAAAGGACAAACGTAAAGAGGCACAGAAAGATAGGTCAAATCACATGACTCCCTTATTAACTTGCAACCCAAGGAACTTCCACAACAGATAAGCACTTACCAGCTGAACTGATAGATTCAAAATGGAGATTCTTAGCCAAACCAGAGGAACATACCTCCGCGACCTTTGTCTCATCGTCTTGGGACCACACACAAGAACTCCCACACTCGAACCTTCCACGTCAAGTAGAAGTTCTGTTCATATACACCCCAGAAAAGAAGCACCTAATTAATAAGAATAACAATACGTCGTATGCATAGAGATAGATATGGAGAAAGGGTGATGTATATATTACTCGTGAGGTTAGGTCTTTCTCCGTAATGCAGGTTGGTGCACTTCACGAGCCATTCTTGTGGCGAACTTTCGATTTCCCTCAAGGAATTGTTACCGAATGAGGTTGGAGAAGACGTTGGAGATGGAACGTCGACGTTCTGAACCTGTTTATTTTCGATGTTTCCGTACTTTTTCTTGTTCCAAAACATAGCCGCACTTGAAGTGGCCATGATGCTCACACAGATAACTAAGATGTATATGATGGTTCTTGAAGTCAATGGATAGATCTTGTTGGTGTTGTGGTCGATGGGGTAAATGTAATACCTAGTGATGATACCAATAATTATCAAGAAGATCAAGAAAGAGGATAAGAGAATTCCGCCGAGCCATAGCCATGAGTTTGGTCCGAGGATTGAGGAGATGGGTTGGTCTGAAAGATTTGGTTTGAGGCAGAGAGTTTTGAGTTTCTCCGTTGGTGCTTCGCTTCTAGTTCTTTCTCTCGGGTTATGAAGGCTTCGATTTTGATGTCTATGTCAGAAGGTAGTTGTGTCTGGAGACCGGATAATGGCAAGATAAGATCAAGCGTGGAGATTTCTGAAGAGTTCTTGAACGCGCAAATGAGAGTGATTTTGGGGATTTTGCATTTTTGGTTTTGCCTTGTGGCTATCAAATCACGAATTACAGAGATAAATGGAGTTATACCGCTTCCTCCGCTCACCATAACCACAGCTTCATGCCTAGAACACCCCAAGAAACAAAAATAACATGTGATATCAGCCCATGCAACCAAGTATTGATGTGTCTTTGAGAAAGTAAACTACCTTAAGAAATCAGTGGAAGCAGGACCGTAAGGACCCTCGACAGAGACAGCGAGGTGTTCGATCTGATCAGAAGAAGAAAGCCTCTGGTAAAGCTTAGTTGACCATTTGCCTTCGCTCTTGATCACAACACTTAGCTTCTCTGCCTCAAGGTTGCTACTCGAAGTAATCGTAAATGGATGCCATTGCAACTTGGAAATGCTCGGTATGTTCACAAACAATATGCTCGTCGGACTATAAACCAACCCTGTTTTAACAAAAACAATACTTATTGATAACTAATTGAATCACATAAGAAGTAGTAAATTAAGAGAACTCACCAGGGTTTTTGGAGAAAGTGAGCTCGATGGTGTGGGAAGGGAGGATCGAGCACAGAGAACCCTAATATTGTCACGTGACTGAAGAAACCTAAGGAAACGGTCGACCATGAAGATGTAGAAGCCAGGGAGAGCAATGAATGAGAATGTTATGCCAACGTGGAGGACGAGAAGAGCATGAAGACGATGTAGAGATAGTGAGTGTAGAAGAAGACTTCGAAGAACCTCCTCCTTATTGCCGGATATGTGGTGGCCCACATTACTAGTCCGGCCACCAAAGATATCTCTCCCGCTAAATTCGAGATATCTTTTGTATCCCACATTAATCATCTGCGCCATTAATTAATTATTTAATTATTCCCACCGCCGTTTTATTACAAGTACTATTAAAGTGAAATGAAATACGTAAAAGGTTGACCACAAAAATCATTGGATTTATCTTGGTCTTCAATACTTTGAGATTCTTTCGGTTAATAAAAGACATGAAATAGAATTGAATTATTACATTAATCGTATCGTAAGAGTCGTGTACCGTTTCTCAATAGTGAACATTATCAAAAACTTCAACCTTAAAATGCGCGCTTCAATTAAATGTTTTTATTTTTGGTCAACAATATTAATTGCTTGACCTTCACATCCATCCATATCAAGACAGTAGTATTAAATATTTGACCTCAATAAAATAACTACTAATAATTAAAAAAAAACTTCGTACAGAATGTTCCATTCAGAGTGGCGTTGACCGGAAATGTGCATAAATTTAGACTTGGTTGACTTTATTTACTATCTACTTTCTATTGACGGGACCAAATTATTGGAAGTTTTAGCCCGAGCCAAATCAGTCATATATTAACCTGGTTAGTTATTAATAAAAAAGAGGATTTGATAGTTTAAATAAACAAAAGTATTAATTATACCTGGGAGTTTGATGCATAGAGACCCAATAAATGATGTAACATAGGCCATGAGCGGTGAAAATAGTCAGGACCATATGGCCGAGCCAAATATGGTATTTGATGCTTGACTCCGAGGTTAGTCCCACCGTCGGTAGCAAAGACGACCCACGTGCTACCGGTAAGAACAAAAGGCTAAACATATGTTCCAATCAGCCCTATCCTTAGCGCCGCTGACTCCAGCTTGGCTTGCCAACCTAATTCATCATTTTTAAAAAAATTAACTATTCGAAATCGAAACACAATTCTTTCAAATAAAACTATCAAACACATACTAAACTGTCTATATGTTATCTTGATCTATAACTTTATTTGATCCAAATGATTCTGTATGTGAATTATCATGTAATAATCATGATATATATAGGATATTTTCCAAAAAACAAAAAATTATGATATAAGTATTTAGTAATGATCAGGTCTAATAACATTCATTTGTGTTTTGCATAGTTTTTCGATAATATATAATAATAGTTTATTCAGATAGATATAAAATAAAAGAATCATATAATACTAAGACAACCATATATTATATTTTGTATGGTGATAGTAAAAGAAGAGAGAAATGCTTTACAAAGATTCGCCATGTGCGTGGGTGATTGCGGAGTGATAGTGGCCAATTTATAGCCGGCAAGTAAGTTGATAAAGCTCAAGAAGAAGAGCCACAATACATAGCTAAGAACATGATCTCGCGTCACTGAGACTATCCCCCAATGGTCCCGTCACTAACATTGGTTTTCTCAGTGGCACTCCACGCTACTCTTCCATTCGTCTCCCTTTATTATACCGAGAAACAAATATTGTCAAAAGAATGATGAAAAGTCGACATGATACACCCGTTTAATCGATGGAACTTTTACCTATCGTTACTCTTTCGTTCTTGAAGTGAAGATAGACACATCCCAAACAAGCTATGACGATCATGGGAACATAAAGATGACAAGTGTTCGTCCCTGTAGTGCCAAAAAATAAAAGAAGAATATTTAAGAAATACTAATAATTCTTAGAGGTGTAAATGCAAATAGGTTTGTTTTGTGTTTAGCGTTTGCGTTTTGCAGTTTTAATACTTTGTGTTTGATAAACAAAACTTGTTTAGCCAATTAAATAAAAAAGAACAACAACACAAAAATCTATGTTTATAACAGTCAGCGGTTCCTAAAGTTCGTGAGACAAAATAATGATAAAAGGTTGGTGTAGTAAATTCATATATTATTGATTTTACAAACCTGAGGCACCAAAATAAGTTGATGCTCAAACTTTAAGCGCATATAAGGAAGCCACTTGTTGCGATAGGTTAGTGTTGGCATCATGATCCAAAGCATAATAGTTCCAAGGAAAATCACCATCATGAAGAACTTAATCACTCCCTTAATCATATCCTTAAACTCTTCTCCCGCAGATGGCTCGAACACCATTATTGTTTTTGATGATCTCCATCCTTTCTTCTCTCTCTGTTCTATGATTTTAAAGATATGATGATCGCTCGCTTTAGGGAGAAGGATCAGTTAGCTTGTTTGTAGGGAAGCAGGGTTAGAGAAAGATATATATATATAAAGAAGAAATTTTTGAGGGGAATTAGTTTTTTTTTTTTGAAAAAAATGAGTGATTAGTTGAAGTAAGCTAGTTGCATGCTCCATGCATGTGACTCCCCCCCCCCCCCATGGATATTGTTTTTTGTTTTCAATTCATTATATGTCAACATTTATTTTTCTTAAGGTCGAGATGACGTAGAAAAGGGTATGAAGGAATAAATCGATTATTTGATATATGGATATACGATATGTACACAAAAAGAATTAGAATATACTGGTACGATAAGTTGGATAGAAAGTTGTGACACATAGATATATAATAATTGTAACCAAGTTTTGAACCAAACATTTTTGTTTACTGGGATTAGAACCTGCAAATTCAAATCTGTACTGAACCAGTGGTGGCTAAATTACATAATTTACCGCATAAAAAGATATGCTTTTCCAAAATTCAAATGGTAAATATATTATACATGCATGAACAATCTAAATCGTCGTGTACTTGTGTGTACATCCTCCCAATCTCAAACAATTTAGTTCAGCTATAGGAATATGATTAGGATATAACCTACTACCTACAGGGAATATAAATATAGTAGCTCTGACTTGAGGAAGAAGAAGCCAAGACCATGCTACCTTTTATTGGTCATAGCCTATTTGATAATTAACTATTATTCTAATTAAGGTAACATCCGTTTAAAACCTGTCAAAATACATTAGATGTTCGTTTTAAGTAGAGATGTAACAAGTAAATTTAATACTAACCTATATGGGTCAAATAGT
Source organism: Moricandia arvensis (assembly GCA_905132765.1). NCBI lineage: Eukaryota > Viridiplantae > Streptophyta > Magnoliopsida > Brassicales > Brassicaceae > Moricandia > Moricandia arvensis. The sequence goes on from CAJHQP010011299.1 coordinate 7,323, forward strand.
AATGTCAAAAACTCTATAGACAGTTAATCCGTAAGTGTGACGCAATAACTATATATAAAGGTAACACAAAAGTTGTTGAAGAACTCAGAAGTGCTTGCTACTTGCTAGGGATGAAAGATATGATAACCCAAATTGGATGGTTGTAAGGAAGCTGGTTCGTGTTTCGGTTCCGGCTAGGCTCATGGAGTTCGTGCGGATTAGACACGGAGTCATATGTCGACTTATGTGTGTCACTGTCTTTCACCGTCCACGAATCTCACGCGTGTCAACAAAAGGATGTGCATTTTAAAGGCAACGAGGAAAAGATGAATCAGGCCCATTCCCATTCATATTCTGTCTTCCTTTATCATCATTACATCACTTTACCTTACACCAATTTTGACTTTGTTATTATATACAATTTTTTTTTCTGTTTTATACGAATTCGTTTTTATTGATTCCTACCATTTATATTTTTTAAGCTTTTTGAGTGAAATTTCTGATAGCTACAAACTACATTTGGAGGGAGGAAATTTTTATTTTTTGGTTTACGACATAAAATAAAAAAAATATGCGACACGTTAGGTTTCGGTTTACAGGTTAATTTTGGGTTATTTTCAGAGTTACACGTGTTTTATCTCTCGTAAATGGCTCTCAACTGTTGGGCAGCGTATTCGGCATAGTGTATGAAATTGGGCTTCGATAATCACTTGTACCATTTTTCATTAGAAGCGATTACTTACTTTTCTGTTAACTACTCTTTAAAAAGCTTCCGCAAATTGCTGCTTACCATTATTTATTTGTTTTAAACAAATTCTGGAGAGGAAGAGAGGAACAAGAGAAGCATTTGGCAAACAAGATATGTCCATCTGTACAACCTAACCAGCCTATGTGACTTGCAAGGCAAGGGAGAGTAAAGACACATTCAGGAACTAGTTACACTAACCAGAAGTCTTTGTCTTGACCTTGGCAAGTAATGGGAACGTGGGAAAAGAGGAATCACATGTTGAGCTAAGGATTCAAATGATAGAAGAGTGTTAGATCCTGTCACTTTCATTTGGTCTGTCTGAGCCAGATGGTCCCCTCCTTTCTCATTTGTTTATTTAGTTTATAGGTTGTAATTAGAACTGGGTTTAATAGAATAGATGTTTAATGCAAACATCTTTGAATCACACATATAGTACATGATGGATTTAAATAAAATAATATAGATAAAAATCAATTTTAAATATTTTTAATATAAATTATATAAAACTAATATGTTAGGTTCGTATAAAAATTGTCAAAAACAAAAAACAGTTTTATTATAATTAATACTGATTTTAGAATTAATATGTGGTTGTTTAAACTGTCCACTATGTAAATAATAGGGAGTTGTGTTTTTTAACTTCAAAACCAAAATATTATATGCAGTTACAAAAGATAAGGATTTATATTTCATACATGAAAATAAATAGTTAGATATAATATTTATCATGTAGTTCATGATTCTAGTTTAATAGAATAGATTGGTTATAGAATTATATATTTTGTTTTGGTCAAAACACAGTATATTATTTGTTGATCATTTCTACAAAAACTGAATAATGTTATTTATGGTTTTAAATACAACATCTATTGAAACCAAGCTATTACGACTGATAGTATATATGATTTTGGACATCAATGTAGCAAAACAATATTTTGAATGTAATACCCATTTTTTAAAAGACTTATCTAACTAACACAATATAAGTAATTCAACTTAATGACATACCCATTAATTATATTTTTAGTTACCATTGATTTAGTAAATATGATCCAAATTAATATATAGCTAAAGGACATGTTGCTCATACATTTTAGTCCAACTCGGTCCAACTACTATTATCTTATTTATTTTGCCGGTTTAAGAGAAAAAAAGTACAATATATGTTTTCTAAAATTCTGATAAATATAGCTATATATTATGTTAGAAAACAGTTTATTATTATATATTATTGTGTCATGTTAGAAGCTGGACTCATTCTACATTCACATAATCTATATTTGATAATTGTGTCGAGAGTGTTTTGTTTTTTTTTTAAAAAAAATAAAATAATTTTTTCCATCTTCTCCATAAATATTTTAGAATTCTCTGCAACAAACCAATGGCCGCCATACTTTCATAACCGATTGATTTTTGCATATTTCTTGTTGTTATGCCTTGAACTTGCAAATCTATTAAAAAACATTTGATTTCAACCTTTTAAATCCCAAAAAGACCAGTTACTTTAAAATTTTCGATTTGTTATCCGATCATAGCAGTCGACACAATCAACCACCTTGGAACGTATAATCGCTAGAGAATCGGTCACCACCGGCACATTTTTGAAGAGATCTAAAGGCTAAATCAATGAATCGAATTTTGTTGTGAATAAAAAAAAACTGATTTTCTTATAGACAAAAAAAACGTGATTAGTCTTTTGATTAAAGTAGATACAGTTATTGAAATAATCATTTTTCTGAAATAATTATAGATTTATTAATAGTTAGACCAAACAAATTATTAATTGGTCATTTGGTCATGATCATGTTTTAATATAATAAATTACTTTGAGATCAAAGCAAGTCGAAGTGGTATTCTATTCTACATTGTTTTAGCAAGATCCTAACATTAAAAAAATATGTAAATAAAAATATAACTATATGTTAATATATAAAATAAAATTATATCATTTTCATCTATTTTATAATCATAATATATCATATTAAAATAAAATTATTATATAAAAGTAAATATTATAAAATAATTATAAATTGATAAATTAAAATAAGACAAGTGACAAACAATTACAAAAAAATAAGACAATGTGACAAATTAAAAAGGGTCGACGAGCTATTTCCCCACGAGAAATATCATATAGCATCAGATCCCCACCAAACTATGACCTAGTGTTAAATCTCCATGCTTTTAAAGTTATGAACTTATTTCTCCACGAATTAACAATTTCGAATGTATTTCTCCCCGAACCGATACTTCGAAACTTAATTACCCATAGACCATGGTTTTAATTGGTCTATTATTAACTAAATAGTTTAAACCGGCTAAACCAAACCAAAATTAATTTTAAACAATTTTTATTAAAGAATATTGTTTTTCTTCTTGTTGAAATTTTAAAATATAGATTTTTTTAATTCAAAAAATCTTTCCTATTTTCTAAAAATTATTTGCGTTTTTAAAAAATTAAAATAAAAATTACATCAAGATTTTATGTTTACAAAATTTAATAAAATTACAATGAACAAATTTGAAAGTAAAAGTATATGTCAAAATCTATGTTTTGTTGAATTTTGAAGTAAATTAAATTTTCAACAAAATTAGAATTTTTGACATATATTTTTATAAAAAAAAAAAAATTTTCTTTCAAATTTCAAAAACACACAAATTTAACAATGTTATTTGTTCATTGTGATTTTATTAAACTTTATAAAAATGAAATTTTGATGTAATTTTTTTCTTTTAAATTTCAGAAAACACAAAAATATAAACCTAAAACTTCTTTGAAGTTAAAAAAAACTATATTTTGAAATTTAAACAAAAAGGAAAACAATATTTTTAATAAAAAATGGTTAAAATGAATTTTAGTTTGGTTTAGTCGGTTTAAACTATTTGGTTAATAATAAACTAATTAAAACTATGGTCTATGGGTAATTAAGTTTCAAAGTATCGGTTCAGGGAGAAATACCTTCGAAATTGTTAATTCATGGAGAAATAAGTTCATAACTTTCAAATCATGGAGATTTGACACTAGGTCATAGTTTGGTGGGGATCTGATGTTATATGATAGTTCTTGTGGGGAAATAGCTCGTCGACCCAATTAAAAAGAAGGAAGAACCATTAAAACTCTAATCATGTGATCTGATTGTTTAGCATGATTAATTTCTCTAGGTATAATCTTTTCCTTGTGGCCTTAGAACATTTTTTAGGTGATTCACGATTTAAACATTTATATATTTGCATATAAAAAAAATATATTCTAAATTTCATCTATGACTATAGGATACCCTTGTATATAGGGTCGCAATGATCCCTACGTTCCTAAGGATAGATCGTAGATGTACTATAGACTAAAAGTAGTTTTATTTAAATCGATTACAGCTATATCGATTTAGTGAATGCGGGTGACCCATAGTTTGTTTTTATTTGGGTTCACATCAAGCTTCAACGGTCTATTTCCCCCTTAAATGCAAATTATAAGAAACAAAGCAATATTAGAGGAATATGTACATACGACTACATTAATTAATGGCTTTCATAACACATACATTATATTCTTTGTTTTAACTTATTACATTGATTAACTTGTTATCAATACAATGTTTATTTTCAGTTATAATTTTGAAAATCTAGAATGATATATTGTGAAAAAACCAAAATCATATCCTACACCTATTGGAAAATGATGTGATTTTTTTTTAAGAGAACTCAATACTAAATATAATGATCAGTCGATTTGGTATCAGTAAATAATCATGGAAATAATCTACATATTATAACCCAGAGTTAAATAAAACGAACTTTGGGATTTTACATCATTCAGTAAATAAATTTGAAGTGTAATTTCTTTTTGTTCATAGGATATATGCCATTACTAGATTGTCTATAAAAACCGAATTTTCTTACATAGTAAATCCGCACTTTGAATATGCCGATTAGTAATACATGATATAGTTAAGGTTTTCTTTAATCACGCTGCACATAGATTATTCATATATAGATACTTTCTTTAGCAACATATATATAGAGAGAAACTAATGAAGCTAATTGAAATTAAATTAATCGTTAGATGAGCACCAAATGGGTATCTCAAATTATTATTTATCATACCTGAAAGCTTATATAGTGTACTGCATAACGAACCCACAAGAAGAATAAGAATAACTGCAAACACAATAGTTGAAACTTGAAAACATCACTGCTTGCTTAGAAAGCAATATTGTATCAACCAATAATACCTAAACGTTTTGTTCTTATTATAAAGACTTTAACCGATGACACAATTAGTGTAATATTATTTACATAAACCTTATAGAAAACGAGGTACATTGTTAATTAACCAGTCGATGGTGGAGTTAGATTCAGATTTTAGGTCTAGTTCGATTCAAATTTAAAGTCTTCAATTATTTCTCAAAGAACTAAAAAGCCTATCATAATAGCTCATGAAGCCCATATTTTCTTGGACTCGTTTTATGGTTGATTTGCTATTATAATCTACTGAGATATTTTAGACTTTCAAAAATTCTTATTTTACTCTTACGCTATTTATTTTCTTTATTTGCCACATAAATCTGCAAACGATAATTTTTATTTGAACAGAGAAAAAGCTAAAAGCATATGTATTTTTATTTAAGTATTTAAAATTTGAAAAATTGAAACCGAAACGTAGAGGTAATTAATTAGCTACCGTTTAGGATGGGTCTACTAAGTGGAAATAGTCAACTATAATGTTTATTACACTTCTCCATTGCTATAATACATCAGCCTCGCTTGTGTTTGACCTAAATACTTAGAGACGAACAGCCACCCCCAGTTCTTGAAATTCTCCCATCTTCAGTTTACTTTACATATCCAAGTCGATGAACTAATATCCTCATTTTATATTATATAAACTCTTCGGCTCTCCCTGATCGAGACACGGCTCCGTCATTTCCCTTGTCCCCACTCTCGTACGGCCAGAAAATCCTCCAAAAGAAAATAGACAGTAAGTGCCATGAAGCAAGTGAAAAAGGAAGAGTCCCCCAGAACAAAATATTGTTTTTAATTCAATCAAAACACTTTTACCTGCGGAAAACTATGACATTACTTAGTGTCATTTTTTTTACAATACTAAAAACATATTGTTGAAAACTTTTTAATTAAATTAAAATATTTTCAGATTTTGAAAGTTAGTTAAAGTGATAAATTTACAATATGAAAAAACATATTAAATATATGTATGTCTCTAACGGAAAATAAAAAGTTATATGGCGAGGATATAAAGTTTTGTTTGTTTTTAGCATTGAAATTTACCACTTAGACTCATCCCAAAATGAAATTTGGTGCAAATGTTAAATTTACAATACCAAAAACATGTTAAAACTATTTACACCAATAACAGACCACATCCTATATATTCTATGGAATATATATTCCATGGACAAGGGTAAAAGTCTGGTTTGTTTTCAATATATAAAATTTATCATCTACACTTTTATCCAAAATGAAAGTCACTAAGTGATAAATTTACAATACTATCACATACTAAACATATATATACCTCTAACAGACCATATAAAATTCCATGGACAGGACATAAAAATTTGGTTTGTTTTTAACATATTAAAATTTATCACTTACACTTATTTCAAAATGAAAATATTTTGTACAGTTAATACTTTTAGTTGTTATATATATATATATATATAATCAAAAATATAAGTGAAAGCAAAAAAAAACCTGGGAGATGTTGTTCAAAAGATGGTTGGTAGTGTTTCCAGAGCTAATCTTCTTGGGCCAATTGTCGAGGAAGAAAGAATGTCTCAAAGAAACTCTTCTTCTTCTCAGGCTAAACCAGTTCGCTAACACTCAATAGCTCCGATGGAAAGGATTGTCGTCGATGTCGGTGGCGGTTCCCTTATGTCCTTGAATCCGCCTTCTTTCTCCGCCGCAAAGAGTGGAGGTACACGCAATCTCTCGGACCTGTGAGGCGGTGAAGCTGTTGCGGCTAACGGTGGTTAGGGTTTTGGAGTTGGCCTCATCTTGAAGTCGCCGCGGGACGCTCTGTTGATATGGTGGGCTGCGGTGTCTAACGGAGGAGGGACGTGCTTCTGTCTTCTTTCTCCACAACCTTATATCTTCTCAGCTTAAAATCAAATGTAACCTAGGAGTGAAGTTTCTCCGGAGCACCGGTTTTTAACTTTGTTGTGATGATCTTCGGGGAAGAAACGAATAAGAAAAGCTTTGCTAAAGAAGAAACAATAATTATTATGAAGAAATGAAAGAGGTAAAACTTTTGATGTTTCGAGAGAAATGAGTGAGGATTATTTATAGAGAATAAATGTGTTGATCCAAAAGAAAAAAAAAGAACTGTAATAAGTTTTCTTACCGTGTAACGGTTATATTTTGCCTTACCGAGTAACGGTCTTATTTTTCTCACTAGCTAATAGTAATAATTTATCATGCATGGACTTTGTGAGTGACAACTGACTACTAGTTCAACTAGTCTAATCGTAGACATGTCTACAGCTAAAGAGAAACAACGATTTTTATATAGAAATGAAAGGGAATTTCTTTTAGATTTAATGCTGCAAAAAGGTAATGTATCACAATGGTAATAAATTTTCTTACTGTGTAACGGTTCTATTTTGTGTTACCGAGTAAGGGTCATATATTTTTCCACTAGATAATAATAATAATCTGTATGTATGTGACTCACAACTTCTTTTCTTTCTTTTTTGTTAGTAGTGAAGCACTCGTGCATCCACTGGTTAAATCGGAAATTGGCTTCTACCCGCTGGAATTATATAACTTTTAGTGGATAAATACATGCCTCGGATAACTATTATTATTGCGACTGTTAAATTCGGAAGAAATATTTTGAGTTTGGTTTGTGTAAGAAAAGTCAGTGTAACACTTTTCCTAGGCTCCTATCGATAAAGAGTTTCTTGGTTTGTACGAGACATGCAAAACCTCCCAGTGATCTCTTTTAATTGATCAATTATTAATGCGACATAATAACAGAAAAATGTGTTTCTAAAGAGTAGTCTCTTTATAAGATCTCCTTCTACGTTTTAAAAAAAAAAAATTGTACTAAAAATTGTAAAGTGATGGAATGTAAAACCTTTAATACAAATGTTTCCAACGGAGTAGCCTTTTTAAAGTTTCTTTCTGCGTTTTTTGGTGTCGATTTTTTTGTTTTCTTTGTAACTTTTACTTTTAGGGTTTTGCAATAACTTTTAGATCCCCTCTTTTCCATTCTCAACTATCACAATCACGCATTCACGCTCAGAGATAGCATAGGTGCACAATGTTCCAATGCGAAAACGAATAATAACCTATACACTGCCTTAGCAAGAGGAACCACAACACACAAACTTGAGGATTTGGCATCCACAACAACAACACGAAATCTCTTTCTACACAAAAGTAAGATACACAGTTGAGACAACAAATGCAGCAGAGTCTGGGCAACTCTCTCTTGTCTTGTGCAACTAAAGCCTGACTATATATATAATACTCACAACGATGAATAACGAAATGAGCTCCTCTATACATGTATCAATCAGAAGAACCTCCTACGAAGGTTACTAGTAGTAGCT
>CAJHQP010011300.1:0-15616 GCA_905132765.1 Moricandia arvensis
ATAAATTATATTAATAGAGTATTAACTCTAGGAAATACCTATGTTTGATTAATATAATTTTAAATGACTGACCATATAATAGTTTTAAATGAATTACCATATAATAAATGACTTCTCATATAATATTTTATATTCATATATTTATATCAGTATATGAATTAAATAAAAAAAATTCTTGATTGATATAAAATGATTTATCACAATTTTTTTATGTTTTAAAATATAAAAATATTTTAATCATTTCTAAAAATGATAAATCATTTTTGATATCACATTGTTATTAGAAAATGATTGAAATTGTTTAAAATTATATATTTGACTATTTTGCATCCATTTGACATATTTATTGAATATATATATATATATATATATATATATATATACATAACGAATGAGTGAGTTTAATTAATATTATTAGGTTTAGATTAATTAGTTTTCTAAAATCTATGATTTATTGTATTCACTATTAATATAAATAAATTAAAAATTATTTTATAATTGTTTATGTAGTATCATAAGTATTTATATTATCAAATTATATAATTTTATCTTTGATATTTAATTTATTTCTATAAATAATTATGTCAATTCATCGATATTTAAGATGTTTAATTGTTTGTTTAGAAACATAGATTAAATTAAGTAATTTTATGAATTAGTTTTTTTTAAAAAAACTTTAACTAAATAAATAAAAAATGAAAATCATTAACCAATTAAATTATAATAATTAATTAAAAAATTCTTTTTGTGAGCACAAATCATTAAAATAATTTCTCAATTAATATATAGGAGGAGAACTTGAACTTGGCCTAACTATCTTTGACCTTTGTAAATGGTTATTTTTGGCGCCATAATGAAAAAGCTTTTCTTATTTTCTGCCTCAATCTTTATCTGAATAACAGAGCATATACTTGATAAGAGAGGAGAACAGAAGAAGAATATTGAAACGTCTCTAGTGCCTATAACTATAACTCGACTTTAAGCATGCGAATTGTCATATTAGGTTCATTGATTACTTGATAGTTAAATTTAATTAAATTAAAAGAATAATTTCGAAACTCATTAACAGGACTTTCTTGGAAAATGTTGAAAGACATCATTTCCAAAGTCTGTGGACCATTGGCATTCCTGTTTCTTTTAAAGTAGACAAAAGTGGCAGTGAGAGTTACACCAGATTTGTTTCTTCGTCTCTATAAATTCTTCTGCAAAGGTCCTCTAAAATACTCAATTTGGTTTCTTCTTAAGAGTTAAGACAAGTTGCTGTGATGAACAATCTTATAGAAAGACGAAGGGTTATGGAGAAAAAGGAGAAAACAACTCTTTTCGATAGAGTATTTTCTTGGTCTATCAAAGACATTCTCAACAGAGACCTCTTCAAGCAAAAGGTGTTTCATCTCGTTCCACCCTTCCTTGAATATGTTTTATCTGTTACGTTTATATTACGTTCCTCATCGATGTTGGTATTTATGAACAGAGGAATACAATACCAGACAGGTTTAGGACTGTTGATGAATACGTTCAGTGTTTTGTTCCTCACCTACTCGAAGAAACTCGAACCGAGTTGTTCTCAAGCTTCAAATCTTTATCTAGAGCTCCTGTCTTTTTAATACGTTATATGGAGAGAAGGACAAAGGAGTCCACTGGAAGTTCATCGAACACGTTGCTTTACGATATAACATTAACCGATGCAGATAATTTTGGTGGCAAGTACCAGCCAAAATGCGGAGATCTTATTGCTCTGACCAAGGAAAGGCCAAGACGAATTGATGACTTGAATCCTTTACTTCTCGCCTACGTATTCAAGATGGACGGTGATCTTATCATCTCTGTGCATGTGTCCAGATCAATATCTCCTGTTGAGATACATTCAATTTGTTTTGGTGTTTCCCTCACGACTTTGACAACAAACACAAGAATTTGGAATGCTTTGCACAACGAAGCTGCTAGTTCGACTTTAATCCAGAGTGTGCTTCAGGGAAATACTCAGGTACGTGTCAAGAAACTATTTTGTGTATAACCTATAAATTTATGTGATATATTTAGGGTTATGGATTTTATAGGTTCAGTATAAAATGTTTTATATTAGGGATGATAACTCTAATAATATATCACTAAGATTATAGATTATCTCTAATATATGACCTGATTAGCATGTGCATGAAACAATTTGAAGTGCTTTATATTTTGCTTTAGATTAATGATCTTTTATTTTCCTCTATCCATCTTAAAAACAGTGGTTTATTTTATGCTTCGATTTGGTGATTAGTTTTTGTTTTTTTTTTTGTTTTTGCTTGTGTAACAGGTTACAGAACAGTGTGTTTGTTTTCGTAATGACTTTGACGGTTCAGACCACGTTTTTGGATATTATCCGTTCGACCAAATTGAATACTTCCCAAGAAGCTGCAATCTTGAGCTGCGTCAAGACAAGTAACTGTAGTCACACGAGCAGTATCAAACTGATATGGGGACCTCCTGGTACAGGCAAAACAAAGACAGTTGCGACTCTTCTCTTTGCCCTTCTCAAGCTAAGTTGCAAAACAGTTGTGTGTGCTCCAACAAACACAGCTATTGTAGAAGTAACCTCAAGGGTCTTGTCCTTGTTCAAGGAAAACTGTTCGTCAGAACTTGCTACTTACGGGCTGGGGAGTATTGCGTTATCTGGAAACCGAGAGAGAATGGGAATAGACAAGAAGGATGATCTTCTCAATGTCTTTCTTGATGAGCGCATTGGTAAACTTGGTCACCTGTTTTCGCCGTCATCTTCTGGATGGAACCAGAGATTAGAGACACTGATATATTTTCTTGGGAACACAGAGGCTGCTTACAACGACTATGTAGATCAACTTGAGGAGGAAGAAGCGAAAGAGTTTACTTATGGAGAGTTTGTACGGAGGGTTTTTAATGGGTTTAGTGAAGATCTTGAGAGGGATATGGTTGATCTGTACACTCATCTGCCAAAGTCTTTCATTCCTCCCGAGGTTGTAAAGAAAATGATGGCAGCCTGTAAAGCGCTTCAACGTGTCAGATACTTCTTGAAGGAGAATGCTTCTAGAGATGATCTCGAGAAAGGAAGCTTTAAACTGGACTGCTTCAACAGATTCATCACTCCTGATTGCCTGAAGGCTCTAGGTTTGCTACCAAAACGTTTTGTGGAGATTCCAGACATGTTGGAAACTGAAGATATCAAGAAATTTTGTCTACAAAACGCGGATATAATCTTCTGTACAGCCTCAGGTGCTGCGGAATTGAATGCAGTAAGAACAGGAACTGTTGAGCTTCTCGTGGTTGATGAGGCTGCTCAGCTTAAAGAATGTGAATCAGTTGCTGCATTGCAGCTTCCTGGTTTGCGCCACGCTGTTCTAATAGGAGATGAGTATCAGTTACCTGCAATGGTTCATAACGAAGAATGCGAGAGGGCAAAGTTCGGAAGAAGCTTGTTTGAGAGGTTGGTTCTGCTTGGTCACAACAAGCACTTGCTTGACGTTCAGTACCGGATGCATCCTTCTATTAGCCGTTTCCCAAACAAGGAGTTTTATGGTGGGTTGATCACAGATGCTGAGGTTGTTAAAGAAAGCATTTATCAGAAGAGGTTCCTTCAAGGAAACATGTTTGGTTCCTTCTCTTTTATCAACGTTGGTCGTGGAAAAGAAGAGTTCGGTGACGGACATAGCCCTAAGAACATGGTTGAAGTTGCTGTGATTGCTGAGATCATATCTAATCTTTCCAAAGGTATTTTGATTAGTAATTAAGAATATATGAATCTGTTTGTTTATTCTTAGTTACTATGTTTAATCTTTGTAACAGTTTCAAGTGAAAGAAGGATGAAGGTGAATGTTGGGGTTATTTCACCTTACAAAGGACAAGTTAGAGCCATCCAAGAGAGAGTTGGAGATAAGTACAGCTCCTTATCAGGTCAGCTTTTGACTCTAAATGTTCGATCCGTGGATGGATTTCAAGGAGGAGAAGAAGATATTATCATCATCTCAACCGTTAGAAGCAACGGTAACGGCAAAGTGGGGTTTCTCAGTAACCGACAGAGAGCCAACGTGGCACTGACAAGAGCAAGGCATTGTTTGTGGGTGGTTGGGAGCGAGACCACTTTGGCTCTGAGTGGTTCGATTTGGGGGAAACTGATAGGCGAGTCGAAGACACGTGGATGCTTCTTTGATGCTGTTGATGAGAAGAATCTGAGAGACGCGATGAATAATGCTTTGCTGGAAGATGTGTCTTCTAGTTTTGGAACTCTTTCGATTGGGAATAGAAGAAGTGGTTGGTAGTGTTTTAAAAAAATTGTCTCATTTTCTGTTTTGTTTTCTGGGTATCTTTTTTCTATGAAAACTGTGTGGGATTATGATTTTATTATGGTATTTTCTATTTTGGTTTCAAAGTTACACATATAGAATTCAAATTTTCATAATTTATTAAATTGAAGGTTCTCTCTCTAAACACTCTACCTTCCCTTTAATTCTTCCAAAATAGATTTCTTTTCCGGTGGCCGGCATATGTGGCCGGTGTGCATTCACCGCTGGTTGCCACTTCCTTTTTGCTTTTTGTTTTGTTCATGTATAATACTTTTTTTTTTGATGAAGCCCAAAAGGGCAAATTACAATTGGTATTAGGTATTAGTACATTAAAGAGGCCCAAAGATTAAAATATTACAATCCATAGAAAGTATCAAGAAACTTGTATTTCCACGCGTCCGACTTAGAGATGTCACGGACTACGTCTTTGACACGCGTCACTCGTACGGAATAACAGCAATCTCGGCTGCACCGCTGCTCATCTCCGCCGTTAACCACCATAGGATAATTTTCCAGATCAACTTTCTTCATCGCGATACCTCTCCAACAAACCTATACCGATTAAAAGCAGCTCCTCCTTGATCTCCCTCCTCCTTCGTCTTCAATCTTTATCAGCAACCAGTTGGAGCACATCCGCGTCTTCAATACTTTCAGATCGAAGAACTTCAACACGCCCACTAGGGATTGCGTGCAAACGGATGCGAAATTACCCAAACCACGATCGATGAATTCAATTGAAAAGAAGTTGTCGGGTATAAAGTGAATAGACAGAGAGAGCTACTGTGGAGCTTCCGATGAAAAGATCGGAAGAGATAATCGCCAAAGCGAAATTATTTAATCAACCCAAATCAAAGTTGATATGAATGATACAAAAAGTGTTTGATTTGAGTTGAACATACCCAAATCGATCTAAAAGCTAGATCGAAAACAAAACCTCTTCTCTCTCTTTCAAATGATAAGATTGGATAACAAAAAGAGAGAAATCAAAAGAAGAGGTATATAACTATAAACAAAAACAAAACATATAATGATTCCTCTCTCTAATTCTCTTCCCTTGTAAAAGATCAAGATGTGTGAACAAGGGAGAGAGAGAATTTTCCTCTCTCTCGAGAAGAGAGAGAAAAAGGAGAGAATTTCATGTATAATACTTTTAATCTCTTAGATTGATCAAAATTTTCGTTAGAGGATTTTTTTTAATAAGGTAACTTTTTATTGTAATTTAGTTTATCCTATCCTTTTCTTTTAAGATCTTCAATTTTCTTAAATCCCATTGGACATCAAGAGAAAATTATTTTTCCTCTTGTCAAAGTTTGAAAAAAAAATCAATGTCTTTTGACAAAGTATTGACCATGGTCCTTTTGGCAGAGTATATGATCTAATTTAGTCGGTGAGTTATTGATCATGCTTATTAGAAGTTTTGAAGGACTCACATGAGTTGAAGCTTCTCATAGTGTTTCAACCAAGTCCTTTTCCAAAAAAATTCAAAGCTATTCACTGTGATTCACATCCGAAAAAAGCATGAAAACTCTTAATATTTATGGTTAATATAGGGGAAAGGTCAATCAAGTGGATTAAACGCGTGAACCTTTGCCACAATAAGAGATTTATTAATTGCTTCTAAGCGGAAAAAAAGATTGGCGAGATCTCCGGTAAAACCAAGCGGCGACTCTTTCCTCAACAAACTCTTACGTGACACGTGGAAAGGCATGCAAAGTTCAAGATCATAACATGTGTTTTGCGCTTATCTATATTTTGTTGGATTTGGGTGGTCATGTTGTATCGGGTTATGTTTATAAAAAGGGTTGACGTCAATTAGTCCCCTGAACTATAACCACCAACACTGTGTCCACCCAGACTTTATAGTTCATCAATTGTCGTCCTAAACTAGTTTTTTCATCAATTATCCCCAATTTTATCCAGATTAAACAAATCACGTTTAATACCTAAAATAGCGTTTAACTTAAATCGATTGCCCAATTAACGACCCGATTATATTTAATCCGACTTTAACCCGTGAGCATTAAAATCCAATACGACAAACGTAAACCTAAATCCTGATTTACACTAAAATCAATTTGGGGCTTAAGGTTCTTAGTGTGAGTTTTACATAAGAGTTTGAGAAATCGAATTGGGTTTCGTTTGAAGAGATGAGTAATCACGGTTGGACTTCTAGGCGACAGGTTAATGGAGTTCCGACAAGTTGTTGGTGTGGGAGAGAGCTCGAAATTTTTGTGTCCAAAACGAAGGAGAACCCGTACTGGAGATTCTATCGATGCGTGGTCGCTATCCAGGTAAAGTAAACAAGAATTATGGATTCATATGATTAGATTAGGTGTGTAGGATTGACAAGTTGTTTGTTTTTATCGCAGAAACATCATGAAGATCATCTCTTCAAATGGCAGGACGAGGCGTTTCTTGATGAGATTCATATGCTTCACGTGCAATAGGGGAAGCTTGAAGACGATGTCGAGAAATGGAAGATGATGAAGACAAAAGAAGATGCACCTGTTGGCTGCATTGGAACCATTGGATGGATTTGTGGGAAGCTCTGTAATAGAGAAGAATGATCGATAATGTTGTAATTGTGTGACTGAGAATGATGTAAGGATGATGAAAATCTTAAGCTATTATCTGTGTTTGTCACTTGTTGATCATCATTTCTTAACAAAAGTAGTAACATAGTCATCAAACACATTTAATTTAAAAAACATGGAGGAGAATTGAAGACAAATTGAGCTTGAAACACATAACAACATCATGTTTAACAAGTTAAAACATCCATACAAACCACATCCTAGAAGTAATACAAACTGAGAAAAACAGACAAAACAACTTGTAGTAGCATAACCGCATAAACACTGCATCTTCCTCCTTAGTCTTGACTTTTGAGATGGTGTCATGCCATCGAATCCTAAAACAAAGATACAATGGTTAGAAAGTAATACCAAAAGGGAGTACAAGTATAGTTGATTCAGTGAATGTACCTTCTCCTTAGGTTCTTTCTTGATCTTTTTCTTCGGGTGTATCTTGCATCCTGCTGCATTATGGCCAGCTTCTCCACATTTAGAACAATGCATGGTGCGACCTTTCCTTCCAAGAGTCTCTACTGCCTTCTTTTTATTCTTCTTTGGCGATTCATTTTTACCTTTCATTCTCGGAAACTTCTTTTTCTTGTTATTTTTCTTCCTACCAGGAAGTGTAGGCTCAGGTGCTTCTATAACCAACTTGTACTTACCCTTTTTCATCCAGAAACGTGGTCCTCTAACCGTGCTGATAGACTCACTATAAGTTTGTTGCCATAGATATGTTGAGAAGAACTCAGAAACATAGTCATCAACGTTTAAGCCAAAATCTATCATCGCCCCATACGCATGCTCACATGGTATACCAATTATCTGCCACTTCCCGCATGTACAAGTCCTCCTATTAGTGTTTACGTCATATGTCTGTCCTGAAATACGTACATCAAACACACCATGAGTTCCAGGAGTTGTTATACACTTGTCAGCATCTTCTTTCTCAGACTCGAGCATTTTCACCACATATTTTGTAAACCTCTCTTGGCGCCTAAGAGACTTCTTTTTTCTCTTTGCAATTCTGACCATGGCTTGCCTTCGGATGGTCTCCAACATAGGTACAACAGCCTTAGCTCGAGCTCCGGTAATGGTGGCGTTGAACGATTCAGTGGCATTGTTATCAACATCCTCACAACAGCTACCAAGTTTGTAGAATGGCAGGGACCAGGTCTTCGGTTTTAGTTTCATAACATCATCATATAGTGACATACTATAGTCCTTCATCTTTTCAAGTTGCTCGCCGAACTGAGTAGTATTGTAGCTCCAAGCTAGATTCCATACCATGGGTTTCAAAAGATCTTTCTTCTTGTGCTTCTTCTTCAGGTTTTCAACAATGTGTTTAACACACCTTCTATGCTCAGCGTTTGGTAACTCAGATTCAATCGCGCTTATAAGACCCTATAATGTTATATAATTATAAAGCTTCAAACACTCACAATTAATATATGATCAAACGATGCATTTAAAGATTGAATTCTTACCCTTGAGCTGTCAGATAGAAGTACAAACTTCTATCCATCTCCAAGATTGAGATTTGAGTTGCTTGATAAACCAGAGCTATGTATAAGTTGTCTCACCTTGTACCATAGCCCAAGCAAACAAATAAATTTGGCTATTTGTGTCATATCCTACAGCAGTAACTAATATGCCATTCAATGTAGACTTTAGAAATGTTTTATCAAGACCTATAATAGGTCTACAAGTTCCACTCCACAAGGTTCTAAGCTTCTCGAAGCAAACGTAGAACCGATCAAACATATCTTCTCCAGCAGCATTAGGGATGGTTTCAAGGACTACACTTGTACTTGGATTGGTCCTTTGAATCTCTTTGACATAACCTCGAAGATGTGCAAATTGGTCTGCATACTCCTGCTGAAGCCATTTCAAAGCCAAAGTCCTTCCTCGCTGGCACTGATTCCTTGAAGGTATTAGCTTCCACTTCTCCTTAATCATCTCTTGAATCTTCTCAGGCATTAAATTACTATCCTCCCTCAGTTTATCAAGGAACAACCTTGCTATAACTGGACTTCTAAGCATTTTGCACTTTCCATTTGGTGTACAACTATGATATATGTACATAGTCTTCACCAACCACTTCTGAGTGGGTTCATCATAAGCACAATAAACCCTCCATTTACACTTTCCTCTCATCGCACACTTAAAGCTAAGTTTCGCTTATCCCATCTACTTTGCTTTATATTTCGACCTTTGCTCAAAGCATAATGTAACACTGCCTCTTTGAACTCAAAACCAGAGAAGAAAGATGTTCCCACATCAAGTTTATCCATGTCCTTTTGCATTTTCTGTCTCTCGGATAAAACTCATCTTCGTCTTCATCTTCACTTTCAGGAATTGTATTCCTCCCAATGAACTCCTCGTCCACAAAATCTACTACCGATTGCTCAACTTCCAACTCATATCGATCCTCCAACTCTTCTTCTTCTTCTTCTTCACCATTACCAATTCTTTCATTTTCATCTCTATCTTCTTCGTTGGATTTTCTTGGCTTCTGCCTGATTTCATACTCCCAGTATTCCTCATCTCCTTCGTCATTACCAATTCTTTCATTTTCATCTCTGTCTTCTTCGTTGGATTTTCTTGGCTTTTGCCCGATTTCATACTCTCAGTATTCCTCATCTTCGTTTTCCATCTCCTTGGAAACAAGACTTAAGTTTGCATTTGACTCCTCCATTATTGACGAAGCTGTAGTAACAGAAATGCTCCACTCTCGATTTGTGCTTTCTTCATCATGCATCGACATAGGAACATGAACCCAACTATTTTCATCATGCATCCCCAATTATATAGAAACTGGAATCAAACCTTCTCATATTCCTTCTTCATCCTCCATTTTCGTCGAAGAACTCTAGATTATCGACTTCCCCAAACCCACGATTTCTCTGAATCTTTTGAGATGGAATTCGACGAACCCTAAGCCCCAATTCTTTTTTGTCGGGCTTTAATGCTCACGGGTTAAAGTCGGGTTAGATATAATCGGGTCGTTAATTGGGCAATCGGTTTAAGCTAAACACTATTTTAGGTATTAAAAGTGATTTGTTTAATCTGGGTAAAATTGGGGGATAATTGTTGAAAAAATTAGTTTATGATGTCAATTGATGAGCTATAAAGTCTGGGTGGGACCGAGTGTTGGTGGTTATATTTCATGGGGCTAATTGACGTCAACCCTTATAAAAATCCACTTGTACTTACGTTTGTGCTTTGTCCCTATTATATATGGGTTGACAAAAATAAAATTCGAATGTTCATAATCCCTTATATTATTTGAGGATCATTTAAAAAGTTGTGATACCATTCAAATTACTCTATGAGCAACTTTACTCTCTCAAATAAAACGATCAATTATAGTACTTAAGATTGAATTGTGCACAAAATAGACTTATAAATGTTAAGATTAAGCTAGACTAGTAATTGTAAAGCAGTAAACAATAAAGATTAATGAGAATTGATTTGTAAACTTATGAGAATAAATAGCTTGATCTAGAGTTTCAGGTTCTAGTATCGTGATATAGATGCTAAGGATGTGTGGTAAACCGTCCTAGAACTCGTATAATAAAGCAATATATCTAGGTATCGTTGCGAGTCTAATCAGATGACTAAGTCTTTGGTCTAAGCCATAGCGTTGCGAGGAAAGAACAAGTGTCGATCGATACTACGTTAGACAAGCATTATCGTCCTCATCGATATTTTCACTAAGTTAATCTAGATTAGCTTTTACATGCATCTAACAACCTAGCTCAAACATAATTATTATCATGTATAGATCCCACTGTAGTATTTATCTATATCCTAAGTTCAGGGTTCTAGTTAGCTACTCTAGAACAAAAACAATGTGATCAATTATGATGAAGGATCCTTATTGTTTCATCCTAGCAATTCTATGTTTAGCAATACACATAAACCCTAATAAAACCCTAAATCTAACAAGGAGAACTAGTCATACATGATCAAGCAAAGAATAATAAATATATGAATAGAATGCATAAATATATAAGGTTAAGAAACAATTGAGTTCCAATACAAATCTCTTAAAGAGTCTTGATCTTCTCTCCAAAACTACTAAAAAACCTAGAATAATATATTGTGGTAAAAAATAATAGAAAAGATTATCTTTTGCCTAAGAGATGGCAAAGCACACAAATAGTAGGTATTAGGTCAAGTAGGGATAGTCTTGTAATTACGTGGCATCATCTAGACTTCAAGTCGGTCACGAATAAGTTGGCCCATTCACTCGCGTCACTGTCGATCAACACCAACAAGGTGTTGACGATCGTCACACTTCCTAAATCTTGACTTTGACTTATGATTCTTCAACATCTATGAGTTTCTTCATCATTAACCTCCAAAATCTCCATAATCTCCTTATTTCTCCAAAACATATCTAGACCTAAAAAGACTCTAAAACAGACTCCAAACACCTATAATGGTATATAAAAAGCACATACCCTATTAGTGAAAACTGGTAAAATCTATAGTATATCAACTCCCTAGACTTATCCTATTGCTGTCCTCAAGCAAAGAATGTCTCCATCTGAAAAATATTTGAAATCGTAGGGACTCACACAGTCTTTAACTTACTACTATCACCTCTGCAATGTTGCAGCTACATCCAATAAATGCTAACCTTAAAAATATTGTATATACCATATCCTAAGCTTAGTAATCAAATTTCATCCTAGCCAACAACTTAGCTAATACTGTCTGACTCACCTTTTACTAACCTCATTTCTTACAATAAAAAAGTGTAGGCGTTACCTTGGAAGTATCGATCAAAGGACACATGGACTCTTACTCAAGCAAGTATCTGAACACACAAGAAACCTTTTGTGATCCCTTTCCTCTCTCTCTTCTCACTTCTCTCAGTCAATGTAATTGTTAGAGATATTTTGGACAAACTTCCATGAATCAAGTCCTATTGGTTTTTGCCACCATATTCTGTTCACTTATTTTTCACCTTATATTTTTCTAGAATTCTACGAATCAAAGCTTTAATGGTTGTAGCCACCAAATCCTATTCAATTTTTTTTTTTTGAAAGGGGGAGAGAGAGGAACCAGAAACACATAGACTTTTACCTTCCACATTTGCAAGAGGAATCCCAATTCAGTGTATACCAAGCCCCAAAACAAGCAAATTAAGTTCAATTAGGTTGGATGTCAGATTTGGTTCCTTCAAACATTCTCAGCACTTGTGGAAATGAATTGGCATGTGATCCACTTTGGTATCTCTAGTACACTATGTAGTCAGTAAATCTAAAAATGGTGTTAAAAAAGTGGTTAAATAATAAGTAAAAATTAAAATGATCATAATCCCCTTCTTGACTCTATAAAACACATAAAAATAAAACTCAAATAAAAACGCAATATCAATAAACCTCCTGAGACTTAAACAACATTGTCCTCAGTGTTTATGCAATCTCAGATTGGTGGGAAAATAAATCATAAGGACAAAATTAACAAAGAAAAATGGTATATCTGTTTGCTGATGTTAAGTGTCGCTCATCACAATTAAGTGACGATCTATCGATGTTCAGGTTGGTTCGCCAATCAGCAGTGATCAGGTGTCGGTCATGATCTGTGCAGTTGTGTTTCCTTGGTCTTTTTATCCTGCGATAAATTGAACACGAAAATCAGTAAAAACGAAAATAAACTAACTTAAACTTACTAGATGAGTGCCTCCCATCAAGTGCTTGTTTATTGTCTATAGCTTGACATTTGGATGTTTTTGAATAGTATGGAGGGTAATGAACACTTGTTGGAAAACAAGTATCCATATTCTTCTCTGCTCATCTCGAACCAGGTGCCTACAAAATTTTTTATGGCTTCTTCCCTTTGGTTCTGTACTCTTGTTGTCTTTGGATAATCTCAGTGTGTAATCCACTTTCAGTTGTAGCTCTTCCATATATCTGTTTATCCATCCAATGTTGTTGTTGAGAGGATAGTAGATTACGTCAATCTTCTTGTAGAACTCATCCAACATTCTCTTTTCAGCTCTATGGATGTCAGCTATCATCTCTTCAATTTTTTCTCTTCTGTAGATCTCAGATGCTGGCCGACATGGAGGTGTAAGGTGGGGTCCATGCAGCTGGAAACATCCATCATACTCTGGTGGACTTAAATAGCAAGCCTCCTTACTATTTACTCCCTCCGCTTCTAATAATGTATGTTTTAGCACATTTCACTTGTTTTAATTGAACAATGTTTTCAATTTTATATTTAATAATGAATTTTCAATTTCCAAGAATATTAATTGACGATTTTAGATTTATGATTACTATTGATTAAAACTTATGGAAAATTGTTAATATTTAAAAATTTAATGCATTGATTGTTAAATATTAACTTTTTCTCAATTTGTGAAAATTTTAAAATGTACATTATTTAGAAACAAAGGAGTACATCTTAAGTATTGCTCTCATATCCCCTTTTGAAATATTGATGATCTTTCCATCCTAGCCCGTGCATTGCCCTCTTAATCTATGTAGACTCCATGCTCATATGGTGCTACTACACTATCTGTTCTCTTAGG
This sequence comes from Moricandia arvensis, assembly GCA_905132765.1. Classification (NCBI taxonomy): domain Eukaryota; kingdom Viridiplantae; phylum Streptophyta; class Magnoliopsida; order Brassicales; family Brassicaceae; genus Moricandia; species Moricandia arvensis. Next base: position 13,422 of record CAJHQP010011300.1, read on the forward strand.
TGTAATGGTGCTTCAACCGAAAAAGGTTCTCGGTATCTTGGAATTGCAGGACTATGATCGATATTTTGGTTGGGTGTCGATCGAATCATCTCCATCATCTCATTACTCTGCGCCAGAATCAAAATAACAAATTCCACAAGCCCTGGATCATATCATATCTCAACATAGGCATGTTTCCCTGACCACTTAGACATGTCATAGAAATCAGTCTCACTGGTACGTGACATATATAGCATGTTTATCTTCATGTCCGCAAACAACTCCTACATTATCCATGAAAGCTCTCCAAAGTAATAGAGAAGAATTTCAGTATATCTGAATATCCATAACATGAAATTCTACTGGAACTAGGGGAATTGCAGATTTGTACCTAAAGTTTCTTACAATCCCTCCTAAATTTACGTTGGATCATTCAAACAAGTGAATGAATCGCTAGAAGGTTCTATCTCAGACTCAACTGCTCATGCCATAGAACTGGATAATGTTGACTGAAGAATTCGTGTCGCAGAGGGAATTAGGGTAGCTGTGACCTTTAATCATGCAAGGAACCACAAAACTCCTAGGATCACTGCTTTCTTCAATGTAATCCTCTGCTTTAGCTTCTCTCTGATTTGATGGAACATACGCTCGATCTCCTCGTCTGTCTCTTTGTTCTCTCTGAAAAACATCCAAACTGTGGACCCAATAAGCTCATTGAATACATCTTCACATAAATCCTCATCATCATCTTGTGAAAATATCAAGCTCTTTCTCATTAGCTTCTCTTTTTAGATACTTGGGACTTATTCTTCTTTCTCTTAGAAACTTGTTCCCCTGTAGCTTGGTCAATGATCATAGGCTCTGGTGCATCTTCATGTTGCTGGTTAGTTGCCCATGTAGGTTTTTTGATGTCTTAGATGAATGTCTTGAATCATCATACGTTCTACATCAATAGTTTGCAATCACACTCAACATGTAACCGGTGGATGTTGATCGACGACAGTTGTAGGGTGTCTATCGATGCTGGCTGTTTCACAAGATCCTACGGACTCAGCATGGGTGTCGATTGTTCGTCGTTCTCTGGGTGTTGATCGTCGATATGTCTCAGATGTCGAATGATAGTCTGTCTCGGGTGTCGATTGACACCAGCGAGAAACGCCAAAGGACATAGAACTTTCTACTTCAAAGTCTCCTTCTTGGAGTTTCTCCTCCTTCACCACTTGCAAGAAGTCATCATCTATCAGTGCATTCACGTGGTGTCTCTGTCCAGCCTCTCCATTTTCTTTAATCAATTCCTTCGGCCTTCTCACAACTTCACTGGTTCTGAACCACTTGAGTCTCTAACTTCTTCACAGGGTGCTGAAAGTTTCGAACTTGTCGTTCATGTTAGTGTATACAACATCTATCTTCCCATTTAAATCCACTGTCAGCTTCTGCTGACCCTCAAGAATCTGATCAATCATACTCTCTATCTTGCTTCCTTGAGTTGTTGGTGGAGATTTGACAAGAAGAAGCCCATAGTTCATGTATTGTTGCTGTGTTGCTGTAAGATCTCTGGTATTGTGAACTCTGGTCGTAATTACCCCTCTGACCATTGCATAATACTTCCTGTTTCCACTCTGACTCACATACATTTGGAAACTAGTATCACTGATGTAGTTCACATCGCTCTTCATGAGCCCTTGTCACTGGTGTATCAATGAGCCTCTCTACATCTTTGCATAAGCTCACTGCTACTTGAGAAGGTTGTGAACATTAATCCAGTTTGGCTTTTTAAGAATTTCATTCATCTTTGCCCTTACCAAGGATATCAAGCTGATAGTCTTCCTCTGCAAAATTATAGTGGTTCGTGGTGCGTCTAGATGTTGTAAGTTCTGAAGGAAGTCTCAATCTCTTCTGGATCCTAGTGGTGAAATTCCCATCACATAAGCCTAGTGGTCTAGGGGAGAGCCATCGGTTCGTAACGCTCAACGATGACATTGAAATAAACACAAGCAATAAACACAATCTTATTGATAGATCTAATAATCACCGCTAGAATTCTAATTGTTTGTCCAGCATATACCATTAATAAACCCTAACCTAACAAGAATCTACTCAGACATGATTTTGTCATAGAAATCATAGATGAATAGAATATATATAATGATTAAAACTAAAGGAGTTCCAGGATAACTCTGAATGCGAGTTTCTACTCTCTCTCCTAACCTTAGACC
>CAJHQP010011301.1:0-15612 GCA_905132765.1 Moricandia arvensis
TATTCTGGCACATAACCTACTCTCGTAGTCTCCCATGTCCTACTTTCGAGATCCTAGTTAGCTACTCTAGGAATGCAAGCATGAAGCAACACCTCAATTTATGTATATTAACTTAACCTAGCAATCCCACTTTTGGTTAATCCATGATTGTTATTATTCAACCATAAATCTAGTTGATAACTACTCAGACATAATCAAGAAAAGAATAAATAGTCTAAATATAATACATAGATAAAATAATGCGTTCCAAATACAAATCTTCCTATGAAGTTATGAATCTTCTCCCCTAAAAAACCCTAAAACTATAATAGAAAACTAAAGGCTGAAGAAACATTCTCTCTGCCTTTTGGCAATGGGCATAGATAGTATATTTCAGTTAAAATTTGTCCAGGGATAATCTTGTAATTTTGTATCTTGTCTTGGGCTTGAAGCCGGTTGTATCTGTGATTGGGCTGTCGATCGATGGCAAGTGTGCAACATCGATCGAACTTTCGTCTTGCTAACATCAGTCGACACCAAGATAGTGTCGTCGATCGACGACTGTCTTGTACTTCGACTCTCTAGATGATCAACTACAAATTCTTCTTCTCTAAATGCTTTAAAAGCTCCAAGTATCTCCATATATCTCCAAAACGTACATGGACCTCTAAAGACTCTAAAACATAATCTAGACACACATAATATACCATAAATAGAGCCTATAACATGGCCTAAAACTAGTACTAAATAGGATATATCAAATACCAAACTTTATAACCCGACATAAATCATCTACTATAAAAGTGCTTCCATACACCATTGACAATATCAAATCTATGATTCTGACAAATTGGACAAAGACAATACATTTTACATGTTTGCGTAGTTCTCTCTCTTGGTTTGAAATAAATGACATAAATTGTTGAAGACCTTGTGCAAATTCATCTATAAGAAGTCCAGTTGATGGATCTTGATGATTTTGATCTCCAAGACCTTGAATATGAAATATTGGATTTTGATTTGAAGAAGACATTCTATTTTAAAAAATTTTACACTTGGAGCATAATCTCTAACAGAGAAAAAATTCAACTCTCAGAATATATAGAAAAAAATTTGACGGGTTTCTAACGGATTTCTGAACTTTTTACAACGGATCTATAATGACTATAAAACAAAAGTCGTTCAAAAATTCGTTGGAAATTTTCGACGGATTTTTTTGTCCATCAGAAAATTTCAGACGGATTTCTACGACTATAATTCAAAATTATTGCCGTTGAAAAATCGTTGAAATTTTTGACCAATTTTTTGCCGTCAGAAATTTCCAACTAATCACAATATCCGTTGAAAAATCGTTAGAAATTTCTGACGGAATAAAATCGGTTGAAATGTCTGTCAATTCTGTTCCTTTTCTTCTAATGTGAAATGATAAGTCTGTTTCATCCCTTCTTTAATTATCTTTTGTGGTTCCAGTGAGTTTGTTTGTTTGGTTTCATCTCTTTTGCTGAGCTTTCCAATGTTAAATTGTTGTTAAGTTTGATGATTCTTTTCTCTGGAAACTTGAAGCACGGGGACGTCAAATTGTTCGACGTATCCGTACCAGTGATGTTTCCGGGACGGGGACGGCTTGGGGAGTGACGGGAACAGTATGAGATAACAATTAATACACAAATGATTTACTTTAACATTATCATATCTTAAGCTAATTAACTTATTTTTCTTTCTTTTATTTTTAAACTAAGAACTAGATTTTGTATTTATAATCTTATTTCTAAACTCATAATCTTATTTCTAATCTTTTAGTTTATGAAAGTTTTATCATAGAAACAAATTTTGATCATAAATGGTTTAATGACTATTTTTTATTATTTAAATATTAGATTAAAGTAGTTATGTTAAGACTAACAGTGTATTTTGAAAAATTAAATGTATATAAGTACACACACACACATATATATATATATATATATGTATATTGTACCCGTATCTTTAGATTTTTAATTTTGTCGTTTCCCGTACCCATATCCGTTTCTATCCCCATATCCATCTCGGTGCATAGTTTGTTGTCTGTCGACTTTGATCTCCCGGTGATGGGTAATCACCAGCTTTGTACTTTGATCGTTTTATAATATAATCCTTCTCTAGGAAAAAAAATGAAAAAATTACACATGTAGACACTTTCTCTCTTTATAATTACAGCTAAAGACACTTTCTGTTTGTAGCATACTTTTGTTTTGTTATTTGACCAATATGTCTTCTACTTAAAATAATTTCTCTTAACCTATCTTTTTCACGTCACTAAATATATGTTTGCTCTCTCTCTCTCATGCAATTCACTTTCTCCATTTTAATTATTTTTATTTCATTTCTATTCATTCCCATTATGATTATATTTGTTTTTTTCTCAAATTTTATGATACATAAAATAAATATAATTACTGTGATAAATTATAAAAAAATTCTTTTATATTTTAATATCCATTTTAACATATATATATATATATATTATACAATTAACATTTATACAAAATATATGGATATGGACGAACTATGAACATATAAAATATAATCATATATGAAAAAGAAAATATGGACAAAATAATGTAGATTTGGAACGTAAATGCCTAATTACTGATAAATCATCAAATAAATAAGTTGGTACCTAAATGGAAAAAAAGTGGACTCATGTATGTATTTGTTTGATCTTTTTAATGAAAAATAGATATAGTGTTTGATCTTTTATGTTCTTGTTTGATAATAGTGGCAAAAAAATCTTCAAGCTCGATGTACCACTGGCTTCATTAGAGATTTGCAACTCTAGGATGGTGAAATTAATCTAGAACACAATAAGTGGCGATGTTGTTCGTATTTGCAGTGGAGACAAGATTCATATGATTAGGAGTTAGTTTTTTGCATATAAGTTTTTTTTCATAACACAAGTTCCTAACAAAACAAATTCATATGTACATATCTACAATTACTTATCCATGAGTCTATGTCCACATCAACTTAATCACAAATAGCTGTCCACAAACATTCATTTACATAGTCACACAAACATGTTCGTGTTTTCTTTTTTTGTACATATACCATCCACAGACATTCATCTACATAGTAAAAAGACATTGACATAAACGGTTTTAATTTGTTTACAAATAGTCGTCCACAATAAATTAAAATCGTCTCATTCCCTGAAATCTCCATAGTCGTCGTGAGTCAAGTTGTGCTCAGCTCTTCCTATGTGTCTTGCTCTTAGATCGTGGTTGCCGCCTCAGTTTCACTGTAACAGTCTCGTCGTCGTTTAGCTAGAGTCAAAAATTGAAAGCTCGAGGTCTATGTTCCGACCATCTTCCTTCTTGTCTTTTGATTTCTTGCCGCCGTTAAATCCTTTTCCGGTTTCAGTGGATGATATAAACATTGTGTTAGTGCATTAGATAAACATTGCAGGATTCAGCTCTTTGTTGCCTTTGTCACCGTTCACGATGTGTCATTCCAGCTCTAGGATCCGTAGCGGCGATGAAGATGTTACATTTGGGTTTAGTTCGATGAAGGCTCAGAGTCTGAAGTCATCTGCTTTGATCCCGTTGAGGTCATTTCGATTTAATGATTCTTTTGAATAAAGTTTGATCATTTTTCTAATTTAAGTTCGTTTGGTGAAGGTTTGCTGATTATTTGGGATTGGGAGAATACTTTTAGGAGTATCATCTGTGCAGTTTCCATGAATGAAAATGTTCAAAGAATCTCCTTTGTCCAAAGAATTTCCTCTCTCATTCTCTCTTTCTCTCTCTGGTTTTGATTTTTGTCTGATGTTTGATAAAGAGGAAAATGCAAGAATCAAAAATCCTTCATTTTGAATACTGATTTGAAGCTTTGATTCGATAGAAAAGCATGAGGAAGAAGATGAAGTATGTGCTAGTAACAGTACGCACACGCATCATCCGTCAACCCATCCACGCATCACCCATTACCCCTTCCACGTATTCTCGTCCACGCATCATCCGTCCACACATGAGCCATCTACGCATCACCCACTAAAAGTAAAATTGTCCACAATTTATCTCTGGTCCACAATAAAGTGTCTCTCATGTAAAAAATGTCTTTGAGTGTAAGAAAAGTTAAAAAGTGGCTTTGAGTGTATCAACTCAAAACAAATCTTCTTTATTCTCAAAGTTTAGTTTATCATAGAGTTTTAATCATTAGTCCTTGGTCTTGGATGCATATCTCTGTTAACTACATCACGAGACTGCATGTTTCATGAACTGTCACCATTTTTTACAAGAACATATAAATCAAATTGGATTCGTACCTCAATATGGAAACTGTTTTATATGATTAGAAAAAGAGAGGCCAGTGTCTGATAATGAGACTTGAGAAGGGATGCCACACGCCGAATTAAGGAGGTTGGTTAATGTGGGGGAGTCTATGTTGGTCAGACTTAGTGGCTTTTGGCATGTGAAAATCTATTTCTCTTCCGTCTTGTCAATTATTATTTAATCTCTTGTATTTTCAATTGTTTTGGAAAATAGAGCAGTCCTCTCTTTTTCTTTTCTTTTTTTTTTTATTTGCTGAGACATAATTTCATTTACAAAGTATATACGATATAGACGACCAAATAACTTATCCCATATACGACGGCAGTTAATGCAATAGACGTTCTCTCACGGCAAAAGAAATAATTAACGTGCGTTACATACGAAGTCCGATCCGAATGCTTTAGTAAAAAAAACAACAGTATTTCCTGTCTGTTCTTTTGATACAGAAATAGTCTATCAAAATAATCTCTTGTCCTGTTCCTTTTGTGTTGTTTCTCCTTTTACACTCGTCCCACTATTCTAAAAATTAAACATGAATTGTCACCTTTACTTTGACAAAAAAAAATTGTCACCTTTAGTTTCACTATTTTTTCAACGTCTAGATAATTATACTATTAAAATATATATAATCATTACTTATAAGATTTTATAGTCGATAATTCTACATGTCTTAAAAAAACTCATGTCTAACTGGTTGCTTAGATTTCTTGTAATATTTTTTTTCTCCGTAATATATATAATTTGCATTTTTTAGAATATGAACTTCAAATCTCCTAATGTAAAAACATTAATGAGTCTTTAGTCAAATCATTGGACTAAAGATGCTTCCATAGTCTATTTCACTATTTACCCAATTTTTGTATTATTTTTTGAATTTAACGATTCAATTTTTTGTAGATCCATTCAAGTTTTATATATATATATATATATATATATATATATGTTTAGGTAGAGTTTGATTACATAAAATTTTGTTTAGTCCCATTATAGATCAGTTTAGATTCAATTAATAATAACACATATTTATGTATTTTCATTGTTATTTAAAATAAACATAGATTAAATATTTATAAATTTACTTAAATTTTGATTATTTATTTTGGATTTTTATTAAAATCTACAAAATTTTGGATACCCATTTGAATTTGGATTGGATTTAGATAATGCAGACATTTTAAATACTAGCCTACATGTTCAAATTTTATATTTTGTAACTTGAATCAAGTAAATACACATGGAATGTATTCAACTTAAAGTTTGATGTGATTACTATTAAAATGAAAAATCTATTGTATTTAAACATGAATTTTACATTCATTTAAAATCCACTTTTATTATATTTAACATTTTATAAATATTTTGAAATCTACAGTTTTTAAAAATATTTTAAATTGTGAATTTTTAAAATTTTCACGTCGTTTTAGAATGTTTAAGTGGAAAATTTTAATTAATAATATAATTAAAGTTTCATAATTTTAGGTATAGTTCTAGAGTATTTTGACAAAAATCATATTAGTTCTTCAATTCATAAAAATTATCTAACATTCACTAAAAATCAAATCATTTCAAACTATCGATTGAATACGTCTTCTTTGAACTTTTTTTTTTAGGTTCAGTTTGGTTCCCATGTTCATAACAGATTATAGAATAAATAAACTAACAATAACTGGATTATAGAAGTTGGGTAGATATTCTGTAAAGTCCATATATGATTTGCTTTGGATGGATAACCTTGAGCGGGAACAGGTTCAAGTCGTGGAACCAAGTATCACATGTGTGGAAAGTCCAGACTCATAGCAAGATCATACACATCTTGTGGCAGGCTCTTTCATGATGTATTGCGACGATGGAACGACTCACTATAGGTACTTACCAATAGGATATGTCCTAAGATATGGTGATCTAGAGGAATTTATAAATCATCTTTTATGAATGCCCCTCGGCCTTGCAAATTTGGGTTTTATCGGACAATTTGTTTTTTTTTGGTTTCTTTCCGAGTACAACTATATACCAAATATGAACTTTCTACTCTGGAAATGAAAAGTAGTGGTTCCTTTGGAACTGCATAGTGACACTTTCCATGGATCATTTGGTTCACTTGGATCATGAGAATGATTAAAGTTTTTATACCTCTCTGATTAAAACTCTACAATTAGCTACTATGGAAGTTGAAAGTTGGAGAACTGCAAACCTGGAAGAAGTTGAGGAAGAACCTGAAGAGTTCCAAGGGCATGGTCAAATAAGATTAGACGAAGTCTTCTCTGGAAACATCAAAACCGGCTTGATGAATGAGTCGTCTACAAAGAAAAAAAAAAAGAAGAGTAAATAATGATAGTTAGGAAACCATGATTAGCTTATAAGCATTACAGAAAAGATACAAATCCGACGTGGCAGTCTAGGGAGCTTCGCTAACCATTCCCCCAAAGTTGAAGCCCATAGACTAAACTATTAGACCCTCTTCACTCTTTTTTTTTTTCTTTTTCTTTTCTCTCTCTGACGCTCTCCTGATTTTGCCCTCAATTATTATTACTTAAGAAACGCCACTGCTCTCCCGCCGCGCCGGTGAAGCTAGAGAGAAAGAGATGGACGGAGGAGTGAGTTCGGGCAAGTCAATACTCGAGAAGCCTCTGAAGCTACTCACCGAAGAGGACATTTCTCAGCTCACCCGCGAGGACTGCCGTAAATTCCTTAAGGACAAAGGTTCTCCTTCTCTTTCTGTTTCTGTCGGAGGAACATCATTTCATTTGCTTAGTCAATTCTTTTTTTGAATTTCTCATGGAGCTTTTTCTCTTTCCCCGAGAGAATGGCGGCTGACACGTGTCGTAACAGGAATGCGAAGACCTTCTTGGAACAAATCTCAGGCGATCCAGCAAGTTTTATCCCTCAAAGCTCTCTTTGAGCCCGGCGACGACTCCGGCGCCGGCATCCTCCGCAAGATCCTCGTTTCTCACCCTCCTAATCCCACTCCCGTTAGCTTCTTTCTGTTTCTTTCTACTTCGATTTGCTTCTCTTTACATTCGTTCCTTGGTTTGTGTGCTGATTTTTTGATAAAAGTTGTGTGCTTTTTTTCTTTTTAATGAAAATTCACAGGTCACAACACCGTCGAGTGAACCCAGCAACGAGCAAAATGATGATGGGCCATACCTCAGGAGAGATTCTCCAAGATCAGCTGAGTTTTTCTGGTGGCTCTGCTCACTGTGTAGCTGAGAAAGACAGACACAAGACACTCTCTCCCAGGTAACACACACTCTTTCAATGTTGTTTTAGTTTAAGAGAATGTTGTTTGGTTTGATATCACATCCTTGGGGATATAAACTATGTTGATAATGGCTGTGATGGTGGATTTGGTCAGAGAGTATTTAGGTATTATATTAAAGTCACATCCTTTCCACGAGATTGTGTGATCATATAGGCTTTATCTGTATCTTTTGTTGGTGTGTCATCAGATCTTCTTGTTCTACCCTAGTCTTGTGTTTGTTTGTGTGAAATGACCTGTTGTCATCATTGCTAGTTAATGGGAAATTTACAGCTGCTTACTCCACTGGTCAATGATTTTGGCGGTGAATTCCGCAATGATATCTGTTTACAAACATTAGTTTTTAGGGTAGTCCATGAATTGTATAAACGAAAGCTTAATATATGGTTTCTTTATGGTGTTCTTCTTGTTATAGAAACTGATTTGTTGTTCTAAACACATTTTGTCTGTAATATTTACAGCAGAAGCCCCGCAGAAACAAGTGCGCTGGGTGGGCAAATGACGATATTCTATAGTGGAAAAGTTAATGTATATGATGCTGTACCACCTGAAAAGGTAACTGAATTAACATTATTATGTCCTGCTAAAAAAAAGGAAAACCTTGATGGCATGTTCTCTGTATATTGGTTTTGCAGGCACGGTCCATCATGCACTTTGCAGCCAATCCAATTGATTTGCCTGAAAACTGTGGTTTTCCTTCTGGTAGAATGATTTCGAGGCCCGTGGAGTAAAGGTAAGCTTTTGTCAGATGATAGATGAGATGATTCAAACTTGAAATGATTTTGTTTCCAAGTGTATTATCAAACTGGAAAAGTGAATGGACCTGCATCTCCAGCTTTTCTGACACATGTAGTACATCTTAGCACCTTTTTGTGCCAGATGTTCATCTAGTTTGAAATCTCATTTTCTATTTCTAGAATCAAGTTTGAACTAATAGATAATTAGATGAAACTGTCGATTTCATTCTGCAGAAAAGATGGTGGAGCATCCTCATTATGCCTTGAAAAGGCAAATGCTTCTCGTGATTCCGGTACAAACAGTGCTCTCATATTATCTTAAAGATATAGAAACCTTGTTATTCTAATGATGCTTAAAGCACCTGCTTTCACCTGGGAAAATACTAATGCTGTTCGTGTTTAGTGTAGGCAGATAAACTTGACTTGCTTCTTCTGCTTGATATTATGAAATGTAAATTTTATTAAATGTTAACCATCGTTCTTGTGTGTGTGTCTTTTTGAAGATGCGGAGGGTCAGGCGAACAGAAAAGTGTCTTTGCAAAGATATCGTGAAAAGCGGAAGGATAGGTACCTTCAAATAAACAAACCACAAATACGTAGGGGTTATCTTCAAAAGATGGGAGGAATACTAATGTGTGTGTTTTCTTTGTGAGGAGAAGAATGTTTAAGACCAAAAAGGCTCCAGGAGTGGCATCATCTAGCTTGGAGATGTATCTGAATCGTAGTCAGCCTCTGATGAACGCTGCTGCATATCCACAGAACCTTAGCAGTAGTACAGGAGGAGAGCACCAGTCGCCTGAAAACCTGACAAGAAGCCCCATTCTCTCAGTTGATCTGAACTGTGATCTAAACAGTGAAGGTAAGAAGATGATCAAACATATTTAAAAGTAAAAATGGTTCAAATGATTTCCGTCAAACCCTCATCGATTGTGTTTCTAGATATCTAACACGATGCAAAAAAACGGGGTTAAGCTCAATACACGAAGGAGAAAAAGAGTTGATGTTCTTTACAAAACAAAGTGTGAGTACCAAAAGGGACATTAAAGCAGACAAGGAATGTTCATGTGTGGAAGAAACATGGCTTAGGATTGAGCGGGAGGAGAAGTCTTGTGATCTCGATTATCTGTTTTTTTTCTCTTTGTTTTGGGTCAGTAGTTTTGAGTTAGGTTAGTGACGGAAATGCTCTTTGTTTCAACATTGAGACAAAGATAGAGAGTGAGAGAATGGCGAGGACTTTCTTCCGGTCTGTATTATGTAAATGTTGACACTTCTGAAAATGAGACCTCTTTTTATTGATACCAAAACTTATGAGTTCCCATTGCTACCAGAGCCGCTCTTGACTACAAGCTCATGAAACATGAGACTGTGGTGGTAGGTTTGTTAAATATATTGGGGCCAAATTTTATATTAGTCCTCAAGGTCCGTTGGCCGATGTAAATTTATATGTATATATCTCAGGTTTGAAACAATGAAATGACTACTTCTCCTTTCTTTCTGGCCAGGAATCCTACTATTAATACAATATGCAAGCATGTATATTCTTCTTTCTCAAAGAATTATTTTTGTTATGCAAAACAATTTAATACTAGGTGTTTGCCTGTAATTTTGTGGATAGTTATATTATATCAAATATATATATATTATGTGTACACTGTTATAGTTTTGAATAATAATTCAAAATTTTAAAATTTTAATTTGTAATTTCAAATAGTTGGATAATCAAAAATTTCAGTCTATATTTTTAGAAGATCGGTGAGATTTAAAATAGTTCAACAACATAAACATTAGTCATTAAAAATATTTTCTTACAGAAAACAATGTTATAATTAATTCAGATAATTGGTTGTAGAATTACTTTCTATATTATTTTAACACGTGAAAAATCGAAAACACTCTAGTTTTCAAAAGAAAAAAAAAATTGTATAGCTCAAATAAGACCAATATAATTGGTGGTTTTATCATGAAGATCATTTGTAAATGTTTTTTTTATGTGAGCTTTAAAAACCTTTAAAAATTCTAATAATTCCTTACTTACAAATCTAATTCTTTTATATAAGAATATATAGCCATCAAATTTATTACTATATAAAATCTTAAAGTATTTTATTTAATTATATATAAATAATGATAAAAATAAAAAAATTGATAAAACATATATATTTTTTCTCTAATTCTACATTTAGTTATCATAAATCATTATTTGTAATATCACTTATGTATTTGGTAATGTTTATAATTAATTGTAGAGTTACCTTTTATTTTTAGAAGTTAACTAATAAAAGTTAGCAACCAATCAAATTATAATTATATTTTAAAACTTAACCTATTAAAGACACATAAGCAAAAATATACTTAAGTGACTTCTCAATTAATATATAGTAGGATCTATCTCCTTAAAACTAAAGATAAATTTGGTTAAGGTAAACATGAAAAACATGTATTAGGAAATGATAGTTTAAGTAATTTCTCTCATAATATTGTCAAATAAAAAATCACACTTTCTCACTTACTTTTTTATTTGGTATATAACATAAAACTCAAATGGGTTAAGCAAATAAATTCTTCCTTAAATTATATCCGATTATCACATTGTTTTATCAAACACTAATTCATCGGAAAAACTGTTTTTATTAAAACTAAGCATAGTTTAAATATCTTTAAAAAATATTATTTTCATTTATTTTAAATTACGTTAAAACATACATATTTTAATTGAATCTGATTAACTAATTATATAAAAATAAAAAATTATATTTGAATTTTAAATAACACAATGTTGTTATTTTAGGCATATATGCTTAATATTAATGTGAGATCCAATGTTAAAAATAAAATATTTTCATTTTATAAAAATTTTATTTTTTCATTATTGTACATTATAAATTTTATAATACCGCAAAAATACATCTCATTACTTTTAAAATAATATTTTTTTTACTTTCAATTTACTTTATATTTTCATCTTTTACTTTAACAATTGTAGAACTAATAATGTTTATTGATCTTCCTTACTCAATTTATATTAACGTTTTAAAAACACATAAATAATTATATTTTGACAAATAAATAAAATTAAATCATAAGAATAAAAAGAACCAAAAACACAACAATCATATTTAATTATTTCCCTCTTATTTTTATTTATGTGTCCCTTCTTTTTTTCCTATTAAAAGCATGCTAATTATATTATGAGAAATTGCCAAGAATAACATAAGTTAATTACCATTTTGAAAAAATATACACTATCAAAAATATATTAACATTTGAGTTTACACTTTAATGATTATTTTTTAGGGTTTAGTGTTCAAGGGGTGAGGTTGAATTTCTAAAACATTTAGAAAAAATAATTAAGTCTATTTTCATCAAAAAGTTAAGATATTTTTGAAAATAGTCATTCATTAAAGGTAAATTTACAAAGTGGTATCAAGCTTAGGGGTAGAAATGAAATTCCCCTTATATTATGATCAAAGCTATATAAATTCTATTAATTGAGTATTAATTCTAGGAAATTCTTGTGTTTGATTAATATAATTTTAAATGACTTATCATATAATAATTTTAATTCATCTGTTTATATTAATAGATGAATCAATATTTTTTTCTTGAATAATATAATTTGAAATGATTTAATATATAATTTTATGTTTAAAATATAAAAAATATTTTAATCATTTCTAAAAGTGATGAATCATCTATGATATCAAATTGTCATTGGAAAATGATAGCAATTTTTAGAATTATATATTTGACTGTTTCACATTCATTTGATATAATTTTAATATATATAATATATATATATATAGAAAATGTTAGTTTAATTAATATTACTAGATTTCAATCAATTAGTTTTAGAAATCTATGAGTTATTGTATTCACTACTAATATATATATATATATTAAAAATCATTTTTAATTTTTTATGTAGTATTATATGTATTTATATGTATGTTATCAACTTATATAATGTAATGTTGGTATTTTAATTTATTTATATAAATAAATTATGTTAATTCATCTATATTAAGATGATTAATTGTTATATATATTTAAGATGATTAATTGTTATTTGGAAACATAGAATAGATTAAGTAATTCTATGATTAGTTTCCTTTTAAAAAATTAAATAATAAATAAAAATAAACTAAATCAATTATATAATTAATTGGAGAGCCCTCTTATGAGCGACACGTCAACATAAATAACTTAATTGACTTATCAATTAATATATAGAGGATGTAGAAAAATATGAAAATCACCGTAATTTCTTTTTTGTCTGCAACCTTTTAACAATACCCAACAAAGATAATAGATAATAATTAGAGGATATATTATAGGATATTCCTAAAAAATATTTATCACAAAAATAGCTTTTATATGAAAAAATGACCAAAATAGACTTTATTAAAAGGTGTAAAATATACACTTATACTTCTTGGGTTAACTAATCTAGACTTATGAATTTAGAGTTATGGGGTGAGTTTTGGAAGTGAGGTTTAATTTTTTTGGCAATAAATATTAAAAAATCAAAATAAAAGGACTATATTGGTTATTTTTTAAGGGCTATTTTTATGACAAAAACTAAAATGGCTATTTAAAAGAATTACCTAATTAAACAAAAATTCATTTTTAAGACCACAATTGAGAAGTCATTTTCAACATGTGTCATCTTTTGGCTGGTTTCTCATACATGTGTTGTATATGTATCCATCAATGCTCGAAACAAGTTCTTCGGTGGTTGTTCTATCATCTCCGCCGTAGGCTTCCTCCAGAATCATTTGTATATTTGTTTACTCCGCCGCAACGACGGTTTTGAACCTTTCCATGTGAAGGATGAATTCCAATCACCAATACCCAACTGAAGGATTTTCAATGTTATCGCCTTTTATTTCTTAGTTACGATATTCGTCCACTTTGTAAGAAGTGCGTACCCGTCTTCGGTGTAACTTAAGTTTGGAGATCTTGTGCTGGTTTTGAAAGGTACGATGAAACCCTCATCAGCTGAAAAATATTATAATAAAAAGGATTGATGAGTTTTTGTGAAAAGCACATAATGATCTCTGTTAAAATCGAACAAAGAAAGATAAAAAATTTAGTTATTTTATATCCCAAAGAAAGTAAGAAAGAGGCGTGAAATTTAATTTGATTGAAACTAAGAACATATCAAAACTCGCCTAAGCGAAACAACATTTCAGCAAACGAAAGAAAAAATTGATTAGATGATCAAAATATGTACACAAACAAAGAGATAAGAAATGATATTTGTTTTCTCTCGGAAAGATTCAAAAGAATAGAGGGAAATAGAAAAAAAATCTATCTCTAAAATAGAGAGAGTCTATGATAAAATTCAATTTGTTAAAGATAAATATCTAAAACATAATATTTTATGATGGTGATTATCCAGATTTTGTTTTGTCATTTTTTTATGAGTCAGTGTATATAACCGACTATTCACCTCTATAAATCATGTTGTAGAGGAAGAGAAGGATAATAAGATTAATCACAACTTCATTCTTCTCGTACATTCTCTTTCAAATACAAACATCACCCCAAAGAATATATATATATATATATATATATACTATATATATATATATATATTATATATATATAATAACATAAACTTATATAATATACAACATGTTATCACATGAGGCTCTTGTGCCATCACAAGTTATACTAGCGTACAAAGTGCTAGATTTGAGAGACTATGGATGAAGATCTGTGTTTGCAGATAGTGCGTGCACGCACACGATAATTAAAGATAAGAATATTTTTCGAGTCTCAAAATAAGAGATTGCGCTAGAAGCGTGAGTACATCATATCTGTGGTGCAAATATTACTAATGGTTCGAGTAAAGTCAGTTTTCAATGCAGCGGGACTAAATTTGAAATAAGTGATGCATTATATTTTCCCGAGTCTCATAGAAACTTTATGTTTTAAGGATATCCGAAGAATGGACATCATATTGAGACTGTGAGTAAAATAGCATTGAATACTCTTTGCAAGTCGAGAGGAACATATATTGGAAGGGTTATAATGTTATCCTGACTATATTGTACGATATTCACCATGACTGAGTCCTATGGCACAGTAAACCATAAGTTTACTAATACTTTTTAATTTGGCGATGAGAAGCTAAGACATCCTGGTTCAGTCATGATGAGAAAAATAGTGCAATTTGAATGGCCATCTGTTGAAAATGCAAGAATTTTGCAACCGGGCGAGTTTGACATGCAATGCATGTTCTCAAGGAAAACTTATAACTCGGCGCATCACCAACAAAATTTGGCAATGAATCACATTATTCTTGAAAGATTTCTGTAGTGATTATGTGGGCCAATCCACCCATTGTGCGAGCGTTTATTATTTCATGGTATGATTGACGAATCTAGTAGATGGTCAAATTGTCTCTTTGACGAGAGAAATACGGTTTTCTCAATGTTCTATTGCCAAATCATAAGCTTAGAACGCAGTCTCAGAGTATGCATAAATACAGGAATGACTTGATAATTGCTGATGAATTTACATTGCAAGCCTTTAATGATTATTGTATGTTCAGTGGGGATTGATGTTGATCATCTAGTTTCCATGTCATACACAAATGGCCATCACGAGTCATTGATGCAAACGGTATGCCGTTGATTCCAAGGCCGTGATTATTGAGAACGAAAGCTCTCCATTTCAGTATGGGGTCACGCTATTTTTTCTGCGTTTGCACTGATTCGGCTTAGAATGCAGATCATCAAGTACTCCCATTACAATTTTCATCTGGGCATGAGCTTAATGTATCTTATTTCTGTGTATTGGGGTGTGCGGTTTATGTTCTGATAGCTCCGCCACAGAGCACCCACATAGAGGATTGGGAATATACATGGGTTATACGGCACCCAAGTATAAGTAAGGTATCTTGAACGGTAATTGGTGTTATGTTTACGTCACAGTTTCCTATTGGCAATTTTTAATGAGGAACGAATTTTATCAGCTTTGTTAGGGAGAGGATTAGAGAAGTTCCTAAAGAGTTACATGGTGTACACTGTCGTCGTTACACCTTGATCTCTAACAAATCAAAGAGAGCTGAAAGTTAGAAATTGTGCACTTTAGCATAATTTGGGGCAAACCAGTTACAAGATGCGTTCAGCAGATACGAGAAGCGTCGACGAAATCATATATACCCATTGAAATGTTCGCAATCAAGAGTTGTTGTTCCCTGAAGGACCATTTGATGAAACACAATTAATGAACGTCAAGTTTAGTTAAAGAGGGGAGACCAGCGGGTTCTAAAGATAAAATTCCCGAAAGAAAAAGAAATTATCTCTCTCAACAACAACAA
>CAJHQP010011302.1:0-15611 GCA_905132765.1 Moricandia arvensis
TGATAACGTGTTGTAAATAAAGTGAAAAGTTATTTCTATTTCTTGATTTATATATTGTGGATTGATGAAATAAAGAGAGAGAGAGATGAGATGTAATATAAAGAGCAGAAGTGAAAGTTTTGTACTTCTTCTTATCATTCATATTTTCTTCTTGTAGAAACAAACTCTATATATAGCAAGTCTAGTTAAAAGGAAAACTAGACACGTGCATAGTGATGAGGATATATCATGACCAAGCATGACAATGTGTCCATGTGAATAATCACATCTTATAACAGATATTTTGTGTTAATTTTAAAAATGTATTTCATTTAGTGCTTTGCGTTAAACAACTGTTCACGTGCTTCACTATCTTATATGAGGTGTTTGGTATAGAGCGCGCAATATTAATTAATTGTCATGTAGTTCGTATGTTCTTATTCTATATATATGTATATTTAATGGTACGTTTATCTTGAAAGATTGGATAGTACCAAGGATCATTTACGATCATATTTTGATGTTGACCTCTCACGTCGTAAGAGAAAGATATCATAATGTTCATAGTGTTTACAGTAATTTATATTTTATTGTTAAATCTTAATTCCTTTATCTCAATATGAAGTTTGACTTTTTTATTACGAAACCTGAAATTTGTGTATTTAACACTTGTTATTTATATAACAGAGTTTACACCATTGCTTCTTTATTTTCATTTGTTTTTAGTACATCATCTGACTGATATTGTCCCATATAATAATACACACTTTGCTTCCTCGCTGTTATATAGTGTATTATTGGTATACAATTTATATATGTTAAAAAGGTGTGATATTATAAACAATTAAATGTTATAAACAAATGTGATATATTATTATATATAGTAGATTTTGTTATGGACATGTGAAAGCTTTCTTAATTTTGCACCTTCTGTCTCCCTTGCGAGAAGGCCTCTGTTGTGAACTTAAGTATTGACATATCAAGGTATCATATTCCTTCATATAATGACCCTAACCTCCGCGACTGACGTATGCCGCGGTCGAGAGGCCGCTCACGTCGCGTCTTTGGTCCATATCACTGACCGAACCTCTTAATTTTTCGCTCCTTATCTATTATGTTGTCCTAAAGTGCGATGCGTTTCATCTTAGGCATCAGCCTTCCTACGACTACCTTAGTCGATCCTAGCTAGATCCTTCAAGCTTATAGCATGTCGATATGATCATATTAACCATTTGATCTACCTATCAGTCGTATATACTTGCTCCGCCTCACATCTGCTATGCCTGTTCAGTTTCTACAGCCATCAACTTATAGAAATACTTGAAACTGGTTCAAGTCATACTGATCGCGATGTGCTCTTCATTCCCCTAAACCATCCTGCTCTTCTCCACCAGCACTCCTCACCCAGATACTAATTCACTCCAAGTCATCGTGATAATCATACCTTTGCTCACTCTAATTTGGATATTAGTCAGCTCATCGCGTCCTCCTAGATCCGAACTACCAAATCACTTGTCTACTGGGCACCCACGATCAGTCTATTGATCTTACTTATGGTCTCTTATCTTTGTTCCTGCATAGAAAAACTCCCTATTTGGTCGCTTAGTCATTCATACCCAACCATCCCCATCTGACTCTCAGCTTTGACCCTCTCCGAGAAGCTCTTCACTGCGATTAAGGTATATACATCTGACCTTACTCGGCATCATGCACCATCCAATAATCCTTTGTCCATCCTATGGACTGACATATACCCAGGTAGTATCCTATGTCAACCAACCATCCTCATCTTATGACTTAGAATTGTTACTGGTCTTCACTATTGCCTGCTCCGGTCGATGGTACTATATCCAGAGCATACTGATCTAACTTGTTCACACTAACCGCATGTATCATGTAATCAGGTTAGATCCGACACGTTGATCTCATAATCTATGGATGCATAGTCGGTCCACTTCTTAAACAATGATCATATCATACACGACTCATCCTTGACAATGCACCCGTTTCGGTAGCGATCCATTCGTACGGCTGCCGTCGTCGCCGAACCATTCGCTGACCGCGTTTCGACCAAGAGAGAGCCATTTTGCGCACGGCCTGGGTTCGATGGTCCCGCCAAGCGTTCGCGTGTCCAAAACTGTCATACTAGACTTTCGCGTCCGAAGCTGTTCGCAGCATCTTTCTGGTCCCGAACCTGTTCGCATCCTTGCGGATCACGGTTTACGTTCATACCTCTGTGGATCACAACTACGTCGTTACCTCTTGGATCACAAGACGTTCGTTACCTCTTGGTATCTACTTGTGATACATTCATTACCTCTTTGGATCACCGATTATCGTTCGTACCTCCTTGGATCACTGTACACTATTCGTACCTTTGTGCATCACGAGAAACATCGTTCGTATCCTTGGTATACGCATCCCTTTGGTCTAGTATGACACCTTTGCATACTTGCTAACTCTCTGGAGTCTCCTACCTTTATGTGGTATTTGACTATGCTTTGGTTACTCACTAACCTTTGGTAAACTCATGACTCTGGCAACTCGTTCCCTGTTGTGGTTGTTCCAACTATTTAAGCTCTACCGCCCTATACTTAGGTACTCGATCGAATCCATCTAGTGCGGATCCAACTTAATTCCAGTAAATATGGCATTGCGTTCTTACGCTGAACCGGGTCATAGGGCCTAGGTGTTCACCATCTTCATGTGTGCAATTCAGTAACCGTTTTGCCTTTACAGAAATTTCCTGCTCAGTCCATAATCCGATCCATGCCGCAGTCGGTCAGACCAGTTTTGTACTGATTCATTGGACTTGACTCCAGATCTATTATGGATACGATTATCAATGGCCTAACTCCAATAGGACGCATTCAAGTGGCCCAATTAACCCATGGTAATTCCCCTTGCCATAGCCAAGGCAAACCGATTCTATGACCCATATTGGACCATTCTGATCCATATCAGCATGATTACCATGGTTCGTGTGTTGCGTTCCATTCAGACATGACCTTGGCTTTTTACGAGGATATAATTCCAACACCAAAACACCATTTCCTCAAGATATGACATTAATATTTCTAGCGATAATATGGGATATTTGTGTACCGTGTGGAAATGTGTCACGCTCTTAGCATCTGAGACGGGTTTTATTTGGTGAATAGCGGGAAAAATCTCGGTGCCATCACCCTTCTGGAGATTGGTTCAGTGCATGCCATCTCATCTCTCTAGCAGTCCTCTCAAATGCATATAATCTTTTTCAACATATCTGTAATTCGTATGGTACCAACCATCCTTTGGTATGGTACTCCTATTCCATCCCATGTCCTTTGCGCCGTTTGAATCGTGGTGCTTGCTTGCAGATAAATGACACTCTCTCTAACTTTCTCATCAGCCCTCCAGTAGATCATGCAGTCGTCGATGCAATACATCTATCATCGCGCTGAAGCTCAACCTAAGATTAGAAACCATTCTCTCATATCTCATAATAAGATTCAGCAGACATCGTTGTGTCTTTTGACAAATACTCTTTAACCATATTTAGGCCCTCTGCTATCCATGCGCAATCTCACGGTAAATTTGTATGATATGTTAATATTCATCATCCTAGACGCTAGAAAATTAACCTTTAGAGAGACCTTCTCTTACAACCAGGCAGAGTGGTTGATTGCAGCAGCTAACATCTCATAAAACCTTTCGCATCTAAGTTTGGTTTCTTCAACATGTTTCCCTTCCCTGCTCAATCAGTATTACTGTAGTGGTTTCAGGTAAAAATGCATTAGTAATCATGTCATGAACCCTATTCATGATCTACCATCTGTTCCTCTCTTGATGGTATAATATATCTCATTATGCAATGATATGGTTTCTTGCCTATACCAGCATCCTGAAAGTTATCTATTAATCTACTACTAGCATCATTTCCACCATAACCCTCTCTCATGTTGAAACCAAATATATTAATGTGTTGTGTAAGCCTCCTTCTTTAATAATGCTTTCCTTACAGTTTCACTATGGACCAAATTTTGATTCTTGCTACTTTCGACAAGGACTCAGAACATTTTCCTCTTACCACTTCTTGCGCGTGATCGGCGTACTGCACTGTGCCTTGTACATGAATGTCTCTATCCCCTGAGAAGATACATACGCTTTCTACCTACCGTCACGCATCCTTGTGTGTTATACATCCAACTCCGTTAACGCGTAAATATTTCTACCATCGACATATTCTCGTTGTGTGTGATATGTTATGATGAGATATGAATCCACTCACTATATAGAAATCTTTTGAATTTCGGTAAGTGGAAATAAACACAACGAATTGTACAAGGAACACTCAATTACTATGGCTTTACAAGTTACTCACAATGATTTTACAACGATATCTCTACTTTCTGCTAAATCACTACTATAAACACGTTTTCACTCAAAAATATATTTCGTCTGTAAATGTCTCTTGCTAATATTACGATGAAATATTTTCCTCGTAACGTTATAAGGGCATTACGACAAATATATGATTCGTCGTAATGTCATTGTAATGCACTAGTACACTTACGGGCGAACTAATTTCCTCGTAAAATTTTGTTGTTAAGTCCGTGTTTTCTTGTAATTAGTGTTAAAATTATTACGTTTGCACGATACTTATGACTGATTTAATATCAAATGCAACAACAATTTAATAATAAATATTAAAAGTTATAAAATAATAATTATTAAAATATATGAATTGATATTATTATAACAACAATATATAAATTATATTTATTAAATCACAATATTAAATTTTAAAAATGATTTTGGGTATATATATTAATGTCTAAAAATTCTAGAAAATTTGTAAACTATTAAATAAAACTGGTAAAATTGGTAAAATATGGTTTTTTTATTTTTTTTTGCAAAAATGACTCAAAACTTAAAGTCAAAACGACAAAACTGATCCATAATTTTTTGAAATTTTTCATTTGCCATATTCACCCCAAAAGTTCTGATTATTCACGAAAATGCAATTACTTTTTTTCCAAAAATTAGTATTTTACTCTATCATCCTCATCTTCATCAAGTATATACAATATTTCATTGCTATTAGTACACCAATCATCGATGACAATCAATTTGAAACTCTTAATGCACCTAAAAATTAGTTTTCAATCCTCTTATCTTATTTCTTTATTCTTAAGTTCTCCTTCAGAATATACAAGTCAACGAAAATTTTACTTGTGGCAAATATGTCGTGTTAATGGTTGTGGATGGAAGATAAGAGCGAGTGTGAAACATAAGACAAAAACGTTTTGGGTCACCAAGTATGTGGAAACTCATACATGTTTTGTGACAGATCGACTGGCTCAACGGAAGCATTGTACTCCGAAGTATGTTGGTAGGCTTTTCATAGATCGAGTTAGAATCATTGATGGGTTAAATCGCATCATATCAAAGATGCAATGAAGAACATGTTTGGCATGCCACTTGATTACACCACTTCATATAGAGCATTGTTATATGCGCAAGAATTGGTGAGAGGATCATCAGAAGATGGGTATGAGCGACTTGCCTTTCATATTTGGAGCAAATCTCGTTAGCAAATCCGGGTTCTATCAGTTGGTATAAAACTTGATTCTCAGAACAGATTTAAGTATCTATTTCTCTCTTTTGGAGCTTCTATTCAAGGTTTTTCAGTATCATAGAAAGGGGTCATCGTGGTGGATGGGACTCACCTAAGTGAGAAATATGGAGGTGTTATGTTAGTTGCAGCCGCACAAGATGAAATTTCCAAATATTTTCCATTGGCTTTTGGAATCGTAGATGCTGAAATGACGATTCTTGGAATGGTTTTTTTTTACAAAATTGGGGAGTGTATATCTGATCAGTATTCTCTGGTGATAGTCTCGGACTAGCACACGAGCATTAAAAATGCTTTTGATAGGTGTTTCCTTGGGAAACCCGAGGAATATGTTATTATCACGTACAACAAAACATTGTCCAAAGTATAAAGGCAATGCATCTCTTGTACTTGAAAAAAGGTGTTACTTATGCTCATACAGTTTATGATTTTAACCGGTACATGGATGAGATACATAGTGCAAACAAGGAACTTGCAACGTATTTGGAGGATGCTGACGTAACCCTATGATCAAGGGTTCATTGTCAAGGAGACATGTACAACTTAAAAATGAGCAACATTGCTGAATCTATTAATTGTGCACTGAAGCGTGCAAGATGATTTCCTATTCAGTTCCTGTTGGAGTTCATAAAGAAGAAGCTAGGAATGTGGTATTGGAAAGGAGAGAAAATTCTTTAAGTCTCACAACTTAGCATAGTCGGGGAGTTGAATACTTACTTGTTGTTCGTTGGGAGATAGTGGATACCATGTCTTTCCAACCAATTGATGGATAGCGATTCTTTGTAAAAGGTGGCAAAATGGACTGTGTGTTGATTTGGAACATGGAGAGTGTGATTGTTGTGTCCATGCAATCGAGAATACCTTGCTCTCATGCTATAACAACTGGAACATATGCTTGTTTGCATGTCTCCACACTGGTGGGCCCGCTCTACTCAAAGGATCATTTGTATGCAGGATACTCAATAATATATATCCTTGTGTTGGACAACAAGTTGAGGCACGCACATGCCTTCCTCCGGAAGTAAGGCGTGGTTCGGGGTGACAGAAGAAATCAAGATGGAAATCTTGGTTGGAACTATCCAGGTTGAGAGGACGCAAACCCCAGAAGCAACAAATGGTTTATAGATGCTCAACCTACAAAGAATCTGGCCATACGCGCACACATTGTAAGAACAGAAGTGGAAGACCTTCGGGACAGTCATCTGGACGACTTTCGTGACCGTCGTCTGTGAGGCAGGCGACCTTCATGACAGTCGTCTGTGAGGCAGAAGACCTTCGTGACAGTCGTCTGTGAGACAGACAACCTTCGTGACAGTGTCTGTGAGGTATGAACTAATCTATGTTAAGACATTTGTTTTATGAACTTTCTGTGTCATGAACTTATCTCTGTTAAGACATTTGTTTTATGAACTTTATGTGTATGATGTTTTTATAACTTGGGAATTGCAATTTAAACATTTTCACTACACAAAAGATAATGTTACAAACTAGTTTATCGACAAGCTAGTGTTAGTGCACAACCAAACTAGTTTTCTACGAAAGGCAAACTAGTTTGGTAGGAGGATATGTTACAAAAAAGTTCATCATACCTTACTCTGTTATCCTAAAACAACTTACAAGACTTGAATGCCACTCTCCCCCATGAATAGTTATCAAATTGTTCCAAGTCCATCACTAGCCTTGCAAGACTAGCACTTGTAGCTGTTGAGTACTTTTACCCTAAATGAATCCAGTGATTATGGCAAGGTATCCGAGCCGCATGCGATCATCCCGAGTCCAGTCTTGGCATCTCTGACATGCTGCTATGATCTGCTCAGAAGTTGGACCATCATCGACATCAACTCCCATCATCTCCTAGAAAGAAGCCATCTCCTTTGTCACCTCACACCTCCGATTTTCCAGGTCCTCGATGTAATCGCAGTTCAAACAGTGAGGTGTTCAAACTCTATCAGCGAAAATCTCACTAGCTCTGGACCAACGAGACTCCAAGGCTCATACTTCTTCTTAATGTCAAGCTGGAAATTGAGGATATAATGTACCAGCCTTGATGCCCATCCAAAATTCAGCTCCTGAATTTGATGAACCACTCCCAATTTTGAGTCCTTCAACTCTTCATATTCGTCATCATGTAGAGCTTGACTTACAGTAGTAAGCAATTTCAAATCATATGTATGATAGGAAATTCTTTTGACGGGAATGGGCTCTTCCCCTAATGTGTATATCCTCTGCGGTAGTTCTGGTATATCCATTTTCTGGTCTGCAAAACAATCAAAAACCAACATCTCAAACACAAACCAAACGTACTATTCAAAATTCATATACTGGAAGACTTGCATGTAAGTTTTAAGGAGATGGCTTCTCAGAACTCTTCCAGAGTGTAAGACTTCTTAGAAGACTTCGAAGTCTTCCCGGAAGTCTTCTACGAACTCTTACACTTTAGAAGACTTTCCCAGAAGTCTTCTACGAATTCTTCCACTTCCAGGAAATCTTTTTGAGTAGTCTTTCACTAGAATGAGAGGACGCAAACCCCGTAAAATCTAAATAAATACAAAAATGGATGACTTACAGTCGTAGAAGTTATGGTTGCAAACAATACCAGCGGTTACAGATCTGCAAAAATCAAGATTACAAATTTTAGGATTTAACGGCTGCTAAACGCCTTAAGTCATGAAATTGAACTCAACAACAAAGAGGAAGAACTTACGACGGCGTAGTTCAAAGAAACACGACGCGGTTTTCAGATCTGAAAAAAACGGATGGTTAGTTTAGTTATGTATGAAGGAGAAACGAGATTTGTCGTTAGGGAGATACGACATACGTCGTTAAAAGGAAAGATTAGCGGCGGTGATAACGACGGAAAAGGGAGATTCAATGGAAAAGAAGATTCGCCTTCGAATCGCCTCAGAGAGAAACATCGCTACGGTTTTGTGCTTTTCTACATACACTGAAAAAATAGTATTTATATGTCTGGTAAATTATCAAGTTAAGTTTAATGTACAATAATAAAATGAAAGGTTTGGTTTGGTATGGACAACTAAGGTAAAAAACCACGAGAAGACTTCCTGAATTCTTACAGTACATAATATATTCATCAGTGGAAGTCGCCTGAGGTAAAAACCACGAGAAGACTTCCTTGAAGTCTTCCACCCCGTAAATACTATTCGTCAGACGACTTTTAGGTAAGTCGTCTACACCCTAAATAAACCTAAACTTAATAAACTAACAAAAACACTTCATTAAAATCAAAATTTAACTTAAAAATGTTTAATATACACAGAAATAAACACAAATAGGGTAAAATATCAAATTTTCAAACAAAAATTTGAGCTTTCAGAAAACTAAACCCTAAGAATACAAAACAATACTACAACATATATTACAAAACCCTAAACCAAAGAATACCATGACTCACTACATTCACTTATCTATGTCGAAAATAATTAAATTTTACTATATATTAATTTATATCATTTAAAAATATTTATAATTACATGGTTTCAATTTTTTCCCTTGAAAAATATTATCTATAAAATTTATAAATGATTTTTAGATTGACTATACGAGACGAGTTCCACAAACTCAGAAGACTGAGAAGACTTCTCAGGGGTTATATTCGTCAAAATAAATTTGTTTTTTTTGTTTGGTGATAAGGGACTGACTGTAATTTCATAAGGGATGGCTGTTTTTTTGTTTGGTTCGGTATGGACGACTTAAGGTAAAAAACCACGAGAAGACTTCCTAGAATTCTTACAGTACATAATATTCATCAGTGGAAGTCGTCTGAGGTAAAAACCACGAGAAGACTTCCTTGAAGTCTTCCACCCCGTAAATACTATTCGTCAGACGACTTTCAGGTAAGTCGTCTACACCCTAAATAAACCCTAAACTTAATGAACTAACTGAAACACTTCATTAAAATCAAATTTAACTTAAAAATGGTTTAATATACACAAAAATAACACAAATAGGTAAAAATATCAAATTTTCAAACAAAAATTTGAGCTTTCAGAAAACTAAACCCTAAAGATTACAAACAATACTACAACATTTGTTACAAACCCTAAACCAAAGAATACCCATGATTCACTACATTCACTTATCTATGTCGAAAATAATTAAATTTTACTATATATTAATTTATATCATTTAAAAAATATTTATAATACATGGTTTCAATTTTTTCTCTTGAAAAAATTTTCTATAAAATTTATAAATGATTTTTAAGATCGACTATACGAGACGAGTTCCACAAACTCAGAAGACTGAGAAGACTTCTCAAGGTTATATTTGTCAAAATAAATTCTGTTTTTTTTGCTTAGTGATAAGGGACTGACTGTAATTTCATAAGGTTATTGGGTTAATTTTGAATTTGATTGATGTTTGGGGTATACTTTTGCATTTAAAATCAAATATTGAGTTAATATTTGGCAAATTTCCATTAATATATATTACTATTTACAATATAAAATTAATTCATATTTTTATTTTGTATTTATATAGTTTTTTGAAAAAGAAATTATCTACTTTGCAACCACAACACGCTATCCACGCCCCCCACCCCATCCCAACCAAACCTTACAATTCAAGCCTTTTATTAGTCCTTTGAATGATTAGGAAAAATTACAAGTGTGACGATTCTGGTTTTCTGGATACACCCAAATGACCGATACCCAAACATTAAAAAACCAAAATCGACCTGAATTATAAAAGAACACTACGGTGTGTTATTGGATAGTGGATTCAAATTTAATTCTGTAGATTTTATTAATTTAGTGTATTTAATGATTGATTTTAAATTTTTAATTCCAATTTAGTGTTGTTGATTATTGTATTTAAAATATCTCCATAAACGATTTTAAAATCTTGATTTATTCATTTTTGTATTTAAAATCTTTTAGTGAAAGAATTTAAATTCATTGTTATTCAACTAATTGATTTGAATACAACAATTTAAATTTGATGTTATTCATGTTTGATACATCTACAATGCATTGACTTGAAATATTTTTGAAATGGATTTGATTTAATTTTATGTGTAAAATTTCTCAATCCAAATCTTCCACTTTACCTTCAGATTTTATAAAACCAAAAATTTATCTAACCGAATATTCTAACGTTAAGTCAACTAAATAACAAAAAAAAAGAGGAATTTCCAAAACTATCATAAGCTAAGTACCCACTTTGCAAAAATACAAATTATCAAA
This sequence comes from Moricandia arvensis, assembly GCA_905132765.1. Lineage (NCBI taxonomy): Eukaryota > Viridiplantae > Streptophyta > Magnoliopsida > Brassicales > Brassicaceae > Moricandia > Moricandia arvensis. The sequence continues at coordinate 10,801 of CAJHQP010011302.1, forward strand.
AAATATATTAACATTTGGATTTAAACTTTATTGATTATTGTTTAGGTTTAGTGTTAGAGGGGTGAGTTGAATTTCTAATTTTTTACAAATATTTAGAAAAAATAACTAAGTTTATTTTCATCAAAAAGTTAAGGTATTTTTGCAAATAGTCAATCATTAAAAGTAAATTTGCAAAGTACTATCAAACTTATGGTATAAATGAAATTTCCAAAAGAAAAACAGAAGGAACTTCTACTAAGAACAAGAAAGAGAGTATATGTAAAAATATTTTTTTCTGTCATCTTAACCTATTTTTCAAGAGAAAAATAATTGTCATTCTTGGAACCAACCCAAATTTTCTTGTATCAATTTTTTTTTTTTCAAACTCGATCCTTTCTTTGATAGTTCATATGTGCTCTTTAATTTCTGACTTGTTGATTCACATGAAATAAAATCATTTCCTTTATACTGTCAAGATATTTATATAAAATACTATTTCATGGTTTATTAACTTTATGATAATATATGTTTATGTGTTTAAGGTATTTTAGTTTCAGTTTATATTGACAAAATTTCCTTTTCAAAATAGAATCCATTTAAAATGGAGTTCAATATTGTTATACAAATCAAATGATATTATGTTGATTTTATAAATAAGTTGATAAGGCTTTTAAGACTTGTAGATAAATTATATATCTTAAATTGTAAATTAAATCAAAAAATTAAAATTTTATCTAATTTAAATCTAATGAAGTTGAATTAGAGTTATACAACCAATAACACCCCCTGAACGAGTTTTATACCCCTTCATCCGAAAACTTGAAAACCCAAAAACTAAACCTAGAACTCGGACGGATACCCGAACTTACATATCTAAGGAAAAAGTTGACAAATAGAAGAATAATCTTGTATATTGTCTTTTCATTTATAGGGTTTAAATGCTGATATGGAACCATGAGGGGTCAAAAAAATCTCATATGGACCTCTTTGCTTTTCTATTTAGAAAATGAATTGAAAAGAATTCAAAAATAAGAGGAAAAGACTATAAATCTAAAAACTTCAATTTAATTACAAATCCAACCACTAAAGCCCACTAACCCGACCCGAACCAGACCCAAAACCAGACCACAACCCGACCTAGATTTAACTCTATTTTTTTTGTTCCTCCTATCTTTGTCATTCTTTTTTTTATTATTTTAAAGCAAAATAAAAAAATCAATCACTTATCGGTTTTCATTTTCTTATCTCATATCAATCCACCTAATCTTATTTAATCTTTTATTATTTATTGAAATCAAATTTCATCATCTAAGCACAAGATTTATAAAAAATAAGAACACAAAGTATTAATAGTACAATTAGTATAACTCCAACTAGTGCAAACTAGTACAATTAGAACAAGTATAATTTGTACAACTAAATTGAGTATAACCAATATACCTGATATAACTATAACTCGAAGAACTAATACAACTTTGTAACTTGTATGTGATATCTGGTTTTTGTTTTCAGCGTATGAATGATACTAGAAAAAGATGATCTTGAAACAATGAGACATATTAGTCTAATCTTTCCCAGTTGCATGCGTCAAAATCGATGTATAACTAGAACAACTATAACATGTATAATTACTACAACCTTACAATTATATAATTATTTATTTTTTGTTTTCAGCATATGAATGATGTTATAGAAAAGACTGATGTATAACCAATGAAAATGTTTGTTTAATCTTCCTAAATGTGTCAAATATATTAATAATTTATTTATATAACTTTTGTTTGGAAAATGATTTTTTTTTACCATTTGTATTAGTTGTACCAGTTGTATTATTTATGAAAAAACCGTCTTCATCTTTTTGCCTCGGAAGCCGAAGAAGACAACTATTGAACCAAAAAAGGTTGTAATATAAGATCTCGAAGAGTATGCTCCAAAAGATAATGCATTAAGCCATCACGAGTTCGAAAATGATGCATAAGCATTAACGTTTGGTATTTAGACTACAACAATAATAGTTTAACTGATACAATTGATTTAACTACAATAGTAAGAATTAGAGTAATCATAATCATATATACAAGAAGAAAATGGGTGAAACTTGCATATTTTGATATAAAAAGATAACATACCTATGTTTGTTGGGTCTACAAATTTGATTTCAAATAGTTTTTGATTCTTATGTTTTCAAATTAGTAAAGTCCACTTCATAACACTTTTGATTAAATAGAATATATGTTCATAAATAAGCAGTGAAAAGTGATAATGATATATATAATTTTCATCATTAGTATATATTTGCACAAACAAGAAGGAATACGCAATGAAGAAGAGAAGAAGAATGAAATTGTGGCCGAAGAATAGGAAGCTTTATCGTGGTGTCCATGGTGGGTCATCGTCAAATACAATCAAGTGCGTTCAAAACCGCCGAGAGAGAAACCACATATTCTCGGACCATCAAGGCGGTCTTTACTCAGAACCATCAATACCTTCTCCATCTCAGCCCACTAGTGAGCCCTAGAAATCATCAAGTCAATAAAAAATTACAAATATTTTGATATAACTAATATAAAAATTTCAACAACACAATTATATTTAAGAATTTTTAAAACATGATGTACATTTAAAACATGATGCACATTTAGAACAATACTAAATAAAATAAAAAGTAGTTTTACCAGTTTTCTAGTTGTACGAGTTGTATATAGTTTTACTAGTTTTTGAGTTGTACCACTTGTGCATAGTTGTACTTTGGCAGTGAAATTGAAAATATTAGTTGTACCACATAATTAATACAATTAACTTAGTTGTACCACTTATTTATGTTTACATGCATTTGCCCAGTTGCAATAAATCATCAATTTCGTAAAAACATATCTCATGTATGTTTTCCAAAAATTATGTGGACAAACAAGTTAACAAACCTAAAAATTATAAGGTAAATAATGCAAACTTATGATGTGGTGTAAGAATTGCCAAAAAAAAAATCATGAAAAATAATAAGGAACCTATCTAAACACTTACCAATTTGGCAATTTGATTTTTTTTTATTTCATATGAAGTACCCAATGAAATACATAAATTTAAGAAACTGAATAGTTATACCAGTTCTACCAGTATCACTTATTTGGTAAATAAAACATAGTTGTACCAGTTATACTAATATAATATGTATGGTTTAATATATAGTTGGACTAGTTGTACCAGTTGTTTACTTGTTCAGTATAAGGAGTTTTATCAATATTTCCACATTATAACTTTGTAAATTTGTCTTAAATTTTTTTTTTCATAATAATATGAATACCTAGTTAAGAAAACCCCCAAAAATATAAGGTATATAATGTAAACTTAATGGTGTAATGTAATAATTTAACAAAATGATGAAATCCTCAAATAAAATATACGAAATATTATCACCATAACTACACTAAAATATTGTTTGTTTATTTCATATCGAAAATAGGATTTATTAGCCGTGTCAATTACATCAATTACATATAATACATGAATTATAATTTATATACTAATTATATCATTTGTTAATATTTTTAGTTGTACGAGTTATACTAGTTACACACATCTAAATGAGAGAAGAAAAAGAAAATTTGTATGCCCATGATTAAATAATGGAAAAATGATCATATGTTGAAAAAAATAGTAGGTCCAAGTCAAAAAAGAAAATGAGAAAAAAAATCGTGTGACTTAGATTAAAGAGATGTGAAATGATCTAATGGTTGAGAATGCAATTTCATTAATGGTATTATAGTCATTTATCTTTTTTTAGTCCATGTATAATAATTTGGTTGTGTGAGATTTTTTTTTTTTGCCATTTGGTTTGTCCATTCTATTAAAATAAAAGTCACAACTCATTTCATGTATGATTTTTTAAGTTGGACCATCTCCTAAATTATTGTTTTAATAATTTTGCTATTTATATGACAATATTTTAGTTTTTTTCTCTAAACAACTAATAAGAGTATCTTTAATATAATCTTTTTCTGATTTCATTCCTAAATATATGTTTTTAATTTTAATATGTAGTATTATTTTTTATTTAATTCTAGCTAAAATATAATCATGGTTTTAATTTAAAATATCACTATAAAATGTATCTTTTTCATCTAGAGTTCAAGAACACTATACAAATCTTATATATATAGTTTTTTTAGATCATATGATACAACAAAATATAAAACATTATAAATATAGATCAAATAACATAGTTTATAATGCTCTATATTTTGAACATTCAGTATGAATTGATATATTTTTAATAATATTTTATGTTACTTTTATATTTTATAAAATTAATTAATCGGCACATAAACAATGATTATAAATTTAAATACTTTATGCTACTCTTATATTTGTAAAATATTATCAAATAATTTATAAATAAATATACCAATTATTTCACAGCTATTTGATCCTATATTTGATATATATAAATTTTTTTCATATAACTTTGAAATAGATACTATATTATTTAACTATAAACTAATTTTGAATAAGTAGGTGTATAAATATAGTCAAAGATATTTAGATTTAAAAATAAATAAATAGTCGAAAAAAATAAAAAATAAATAAATAAATAAATAAATAAATAAATAATTCACGTAATAAGCATGATCAAATGACAAAAATATATGTAACATGTTATTGTAATTGGCTTAAAATTTTAAAATAAAATAGTTTTACCAAAACATTTTAAAATAATATAAATAATCAAATTTTAAAATTAAATGTTAATCATATATAAAATTATATTTTAAGATAAAAGATGGGCAGATTGAAGTCTAGTTTTAGATTAAAGTCGCATTTATAGCCACAAGAAA
>CAJHQP010011303.1:0-15611 GCA_905132765.1 Moricandia arvensis
CTTGGAGAGGAGATCATTCACTATGAATTGTCTATGCGATGATTGTCACCAAGAAATTCTGAATCCGTTTATATTGACTAACCTACTGCCATTTCCTGTGTGGATTTAGTAAGATCGCAGAATCATCCTGTTTTTGCGAGATTAACCGTGAAGCAATTGCTGTATGAGCAACATCATGTAAACCAGAATGCCTTAATAAGCTAAGTCATATTGGTACTTTATTAGATTCTGGTGGATCTTTTCAGTTTTATGGATGTTAATAAGTATCGTAAAAAAAAAAGAACCAGTATTTTGTAGCTTTACTTGCTGGGAATCATGACTGCTACTTGAATATGTATCGTGAGAGAGATATTGTGCATTTATTCCAAGGTGCCTCACCTTGCCTGTCTCGGATGAAGTGGAAAGTTAGTTAAAGATTCAGATAAGATTAAGCCGAATAATATTTTTCTAAAACATGCTTGTTGACCTGATATGAATCCATCGTCAACATTAGTAGCTTTGGTTGAGTCACCGGTTTCGAGACCAACACCTTCGTTGATCATGATCGGCATGCTGCTGTGAGCTTTAGCTTTCCCCTTTGCTTTTCTGTTTACCATGTCTTAGAGTATCTCTTAGTTCTTCTATGAATCTGAACTGGTTGTCGGAGTTCCGTACGTAATGGTTAAGGCATTGAGGGATTTATATGGTCACTGGAAAGAATTGTCAGTTTTTGTTTATAGTGGATTTGAATTTATGAAGCTACTAAATGGACGGAATAATAATTTAAACGGAATTAATCTTTCTCTACGTGTAACAGCAAGGGCTATACGAAAGGTACTTGCTTGATAGCTAGCAAGATTTTGATGGTTCCATATCGTGAATTCAGAAATATGAGTTAATACTGGAAGGATATTTTATATACGTAAATGAGTAAGATGAGTTAGAGAACACCAGAATATCACAGTACCCGGTTATCACATTTGATGGAACAGCAGAACTTAAACATACATAGTACTTGGACCATGTTGAGATGCTACTGACGATAACATCTATTTATGTTATAGTGCAGGTATGGACCCCATCCTCCGGTGAACAGCTACTGATTCATAAAATTGTGCATAACAAAATCACATATAAGGAAGTGTAGAATGAGTTTGGTATGTAGTTCCACTTGAGATTATGTTGAAAGCATGCTTAATTTTACGATTCTAAACTTTGGAATAAATAATATGTATGATCTTCATTGTTTGTGGGTAGTTTGTAATTTGGCTTGGTCTGGATTGTGTGATCAGACACTCATGTTAAACTTATTATTAATTATCTAATATGATATTACACAACATCTGTTGTAAGTACATTCTAATACACTGAAATTTATATGGAACATGCTTTACTATCTCAACTTCGATTTGTAATTATTTGATCCTTTTATTGGTGGATAATGCTGTCACCCTAAACATTGGTTGGGATGGGATGCAAAGTGTGTCAGAGACGCAAATAAAGCATATAATAATAGTTTTTTAAAAACATCAAACTCCAGAAAATACGTAAACATGAAACATAGACCGATGCCGCTTGCATTATTGAAATACTAAAAAAGCTTCAGCAGTTGTATCACCACAACCTATTCCTTCCGTGCCTTCTTGGCAGCCTTCGGGTTTACTGGTGTGACTGGGTGCGAGGCCGAGATGGCACCAGGCATGTCGTCGCCATTATCATCATCATCACCATCATGTACGCTTACGTCATTAACAAAATCAGGGAGTGGGAGTCGGTCATGCTCGTTCATAATGCGAGAGGATGGTGAAGGACCGATGGTTGGACGTGAATTGTAGTGGCTAACCTTAACCTGGAAACTGTATACCTTACCAACCATGTCCGCCAATAAAAGGAGGTGCTGAGTATCTTATGGGTTAACACCCTCTCCAGCCTGTGATAGAAGTATCAGTTGCAAGCACGTAATATGTATTGTATGTGATATGACTGATGATGATATGCATTGGGATGCATAACGTACCATAAGGTGTCCAGCCTCATATGCCAGCGCATGTTGTGCAGTTTAGTTCATTTCTCCATCAAAACCAACAATAGACCTTCATCAGTGTCATCGGCAATACTCATTTCCACATGATAACTAAGGCAACATATACAATATGAATAATTCCATGTTAGAAAGTGCTGGTGACGCATTATATGTATTTTTTCTAAAGAGTAAATAAAAAATATGTAAAACACGTAAATGATTCATAATACCGGAGAACACCAACATCGTTGGTATGTTACAGCTGCCGCATGTAAACGACGAAGCAGTCCTTTCGAGTTTCTTGGTGCATCTTGAGCAGGATACGTAACACCACCCTTTGTCCATCTTGATTCCAGTCACCTTACCGGTACACACGAACCCAGTGTCCTACAATGCACCAATATTAGAATCAACATTCAGAATAGATTCGTGAAACCTAATATAATAAAACTGTATGATACAACCTGAGGTTCGGCAGTGATGATAAACTCATTCAGTTCCGAGATGCTCAACGGCTCTACCTTGGCATACCCTTTGAGCAAAGTAGGAACTGGAGTGTTTCCAGTGTATTTGGACACCAGTCTACAATGTTGTGAGTTACAAACCATAAGATGTCATGGGTTATGAATATGTGAAATCTGTTGTGTAACATATTACGCAATGAACCACCATAAACTTACTCGTAGAACAAAATCACCCCTGCTGCAGTCTCCTTATCAAAAATATATGAGTTGTTGACGTTGCGTTCAAAAACAAACGTCCTACAAACACATATTTAATGTGTGATGAAAGATATGTTTGGTGGATGAGAATGCAAATAATTTTGTAAAATGTGTATAATAAGTTATAAAATATATATGGATCATAAATTTATTTATAAAAAGAATTGTACCTCCAACAATCTTAGGATTGATGTTAGTTGCGACCACAACTCTAGGATCACTTCCAAAGCCTTCCAGTTTCTTGTGGAAAGAGACTGCTTGTGAGTCAAACAGGCTTAGAGTCACAGTTACATCACTGCCAAAGAGTAACAGTTGAATAAAATGACCAAAGCACAATTACATGATAATCCTCATGTATATAGTAATACGGTTAATGTCATTATATAGACAGCTATTAACTTATCCAGTTTGACTGTTGCCATGACACCGTCATTCATCTGTGGGCCGTCGCCTACTGTACTCTTCACAGCGGTGAGCTCACCAAGAATATCTGGGAGCCAACGAAAAGGTTGATTATGTTTCGGTAACAATAATTTAGTTGGAATTACAATTTAGAACAATTTCGTACCTGGGAGTTGTGTATTTGAATTAGCCAGGCCATTCAGTGACATTTGATCGCGGAATCTAAACCGCTCTTCAGGTATCGAACCCACCATGTCGGTTAACTCATCAAATGCAGTGGAATCACTAAACCGGATCATTAAAGGAGAGTCGGTTAACCTAAAATTCGGGTTTCACCGTGTCACATCGAACCGGCTCGAAGAGAAAAGAGACCCAGCCTTCATACGTGGCCGGAAAGTGTCAAGACGGTTGACATTCACGGTCGCCGGCATGAGAGTGGACTGAAAATTTATACGAAGAACAAACAAAGACATGATTAAAGATTCAGCAGTCAAAAGTGTTTGATTTAGATCTGAGAATAAACGTTCAAATATTCATGAGTTTTATCGCCAGAATCATACCTGAGAATCAATGAAGATCATATCAACGCCCATTAGTTCGCCACCGCGACGGACATTTCGCGCTTCCCAGAATCGCAGAAGCCGGACTTCCACCCTCGAAAAAGAACGGCTGGCCGTCAAATTACGGAGAAAAACGGTATGATTAGCCATTATAACGATTAAGAAGTATCTAAAGCTTTTGGAATTGGAATGATAATTCACAGTGTAGGAGGGTGACCTTTTATAGGAGTGGATACACCGCCTCTGGAAAGGATTAAGAGACATTCAATGCAAAATCGTGGGTGGAGAGTAATGAACTCGTTGTTGATGACGAATCGTGGGTGGAGAGTAATGAACTCGTTCACGAAAACGACGGTAATCATAACGATGATAATCGAAATGGCGACTTTGTGTTTTTTTTAAGAATTCAAACATTGAAAGAGGAGATGTGAAAACCCTAACGGCAGAGAGTGAATAATTAGAAGTGAAGCAGGTGGGCCAAATATATGAGATTTCAGACCCAACAACAGGATAATAAAGCCAACACAAAGCCCAACAATTTTCTTTCATCGTTTAATCAGTCCAACAACACAAAAGAAAGCTACACTTTCAAAGTTTTGACACGTGGCAGACACATGAGCAACCAATTTGATGACGTGTCATCAGGAGAAGGGAGGAAAGTCTACTTTATATAGTAAGATATATATATATATATTAGTAGTAGACAATCAATTAAGGAAATATTCCTTATCAAGAGGCATAGATGCCAATATAGAAATATGATAATAATGCTTTGATGTAAATATGGAAATATGCTATTCAGCTAACTATATGCCAAATATAAATATGCTAGATCTAGGGTTTCAAGCTTAATGGATTATAGGGGAATATGAAGCATGAAAATGTAAATATTCTAGAACTCAAAGATTAACTATTCTGACCCTTTTAACTCCAACTCTCGTATGCGAGCAAAATGAAAGACTATCGATCGACGACTAAGGCCTGATGTCGATCGAAGGTGAAATCAGAAGGAAGTGTGAATGAGATTTGATAAGTTCACCAAGCTAATTAGACCAGCTCTCGCATGCGCCTAACATCCTATTTCAATGGAGTCTATTCTGGCACAAAACCTACTCTCGTAGTCGTCCATGTCCTAATTTTGTGATCCTAGTTAGGCTACTCTAGAATGCAAGCATGAAACACAACTCAATTGATGGATATTAACTCAAATCTTACTTTTGGGCTAATCCATGATTGCTATCATTCAATCCTAAATCTAGTTGTTAACTACTCAGACATAATCAAAGAAAGAACAATAGTCTAAATATAATGCATAGATAAAATATTGGGTGTTCCAATACAAATCTCCCTAAGGAGCTATGAATCTCCTCCCCAAAAACTATAATAGAAAACTAAACTCTCATGAACCTCCTCTCTCTCTTTCTATAATACATAAAGCATAAATATAAAACCCTATAGGTCAAAACTCATCCAGGGCATCTTCGTCATTTGTTTCTAACTTGGACTTGAAATCGGTTGTCTGTGAGTTGGCCGTCGATCGACAGAAAGTGTGAAACATCGATCAACCTTTGTTTTGTAACATCGGTCGTCATCAAGGTTGTGTTGTCGATTCGAGGATTGTCTTGTACTTTGACTCTCTAAACGATCAGCAACAGATTCTTCTCTTCTAAATGCTCCAAAAACCTCCAAGTATCTCCATATATCTCCAAAACGTACCTGGACTTGTAAAGAATCTAAAACATAGTCTAAACACACATAATAAACCCTAAATATGGCCTAAAACTGGTAATATATAGGCTACATACTCATACTGAGTTTTGACAAGAATGAGGTTTTACGAGATGAAGAAGTTTGCACTAGCAACAACACAGAGCAGTTGATTTATGCAGATGGGGATGCAATACCTGATGCTATTGATGTTGCTGTGAATGCTAGGGCTGAACGAAAAAAGACACTTGGAGAGTACAATAGTACTAAAGAATTATACACTAAAAGGTGTGCGATGCATCATTCGACACTCCAGAGGAATGATTTTGAGCTGAATCCTGCATATATATCTTTTTTGGGTCAGCATCCATTTCATGGTTTTCTTCATGAATGTCCCGTTAACCACCTTGAAACATTCGAAAATCTAGCGTCAACCATTAAGTGCAACGGAATTTCTGAAGACTACTACTGCTGCAAGTTATTCATAGACTCTCTTGCTGGAGAAGCAACATGTTGGTTCAAGAAGTTTCCACCTGGATCTCTCACTACCTTGAACGACAACACGAACGCCTTCCACAACAACTTTCTCTATGATGCTGCAGAAAATCTAGAGATAAAGATGGAATCTGTGATGAGATATATGATAGAGGATGAGGAGAAATATAGATCTGGAGAACTGAGTAGAGAGGACGAAGCTGATATTAGTGATCCAACCTCAGCATCAATCAACACAAGTACCTCAGCATCGATCGACACAAATACCTCAGCGTCAATTAACACTAAGACCTCATCATCGATCGACACAGACTCATGTTGTCGATCTACACCATTTGGAACTCCTGAAAAATCAAGTTGTACTCAGGATATCGCAGACTTGACACTAAAGAGCACTGATGTCTCAAGCTATCTCGCCTTTGATTCAGATAGAGAGATCTCCATGGAAGATTTATTAGAACTAGAGGATGACGAACTGCCTCAAATTTCAGATTTAGATCCGTGTAAAGAAATCAATATGGAAGACTTTTTGGAGTTAGAAGAATGTCTTGAAAATTTTGATCGGGATAGTTCACAGAAAGTTGACATCGATCGACACCATCCACCTGACATCGATCGACACCAGTCACCTGATATGGATCGACAACATCTACCTGATATCGATTGACACTCATCGTTGAACGAACAGCCATGTTACATGATTGAACCAGAACCAGTTGAGCAGAGAATGCACAAGTACGAGGCCTCATACTTTATTGTCCACGAACATCTGAGACCACCCATCTTCGCGTAAGGAGCTGCTGGTTTTCACAAAAGAGAGAAGATGGTACATGACCTTGTGAAGTTTGTGGTTCCTTGCGCTGTTTCTGGAATTGAATTTCTTATTCAACCATATAGGAGTGTGGATTTGGGTTCTTACATTGGGGGTGTTTGATGATCCTCTACACGTAGTAGCTTCTTAGAGAGGGTCGAGATATAGAAGTGAAGTCGACAAAGGCCCAACAGAAGAAGCATCGATCAACATTACCACTTCATTGTCGATCGACACCCGTTGTATATTAGAGCATAATGAGTTTGAAGTGTGTCAAAATCTTTTTTTATAGAGGCACCACCACGAGATCAGACAAGTCTGGGGAAATAAGAGGAAGAATTAGCAGAAGAGAAAAGGGACCAAGGGTGGTCCTTAGTTGTCATTGATTCCTCACTACTCAGATGGTGTAAGAAAATCCGGAGTGCGCAGCAGATGCTTCTCACAGAAATTTGCAAAGATTTGAGAACTCCTTATTACTGAGATGAAAAACAAACGAGAAGAGTTTATGGAGGCTCTCACAAAAAGAGTGATGAATCTGAAGAAAGTAGTCATTGAGATTTGTCTTGGAGCAAGTTCTCATTTTCATCCGAACTGAATCAGATCTCCAGAAGTCAAGCTAATGACTTAAAATAAGCGATAAATGGAAGGCAACCCACTATTAGGGAAGTTTTAATTTTGGTTATATTTTCATTTATTACTGATTTTTTTGTTCTATTTTATTTCAGGTTGAAAGAGACCCGAGGAATACAACAAGCACTCAACATCGACCGTCGCCTGATCAATGACGATCGACGAACCATCACGAGCATCGATCGATCGCCACTTAACTGTGTTGATCGACACTCACAATCTGTGAGCACGTATACCGTTTTCCTTGTTAAATTTGCCCTTATGATTTATTTTCCCACCAATCTTAGACTGTATAACACTGGCGACAGTGTTGTTTAAGTCTGGGGGAGGTAGTTACTCATGTTGTGTTTTCTTTTGAGATTTAATTTTATAAGTTTATTGAGTCAAGAAGGAGATGATGAACTTTTTTATTTCACTTACTATTTATCCACTCTCTAGCACCATTCTTTGAGGTTATTAACTGTAGGGTGTACTGAATGGAAACACCAAAGTTGATCACCTGCAGTAACATTCACGCCTGCTAAGAAAGTTTGAACGAACCAAAGCTAACCTCTAACATTAATCAAATTAACTTGCTTGTTTTGGGATTGGTATATACTAGATCAGATTCCTCCTTCAGGTCTGAAAGATAAAAGTCTGTGTTTTCTGGTTTCTTTCTCTCTCAATCTCTTCGGTATCTAGAAAAGAGAAGATTTAGATGATTTCTTGAAAGATGCAGAGGGTTAGATAAATTACCTATGACCCCATTATTCTAATTAAGAAAGGAATGATCACATACTGTGGGAGCGAGAGATATGTAAATTACTTGTGACCCCATTATTCGCCTACACTTTGTAAAAAATAAAAAAAAAAAGAGAAAAGAAAAATAAAGATAAACGAGATGGACTGTATCAACATCATTATTCATTGGACTTATAAAAATATAAAGACATTCAGAGGAGAGAGAAAGAGGGAAGAAAGAGATTAGAGAAGATTTCCTGTGTGTTCAGAAACCTGTCGGGGTAAGAGTCCATGTGTCATTTGATCGATACTCCCAAGATTTAGTCTACATATTTATTTATAGAAATGAGGTCAACAGAGGGGCGAGTCAGGCGGAATCAGTTGTGTTGTGGGCTGGATGGTTTGGTTGTAAGCTAGTGTGTGGTACATCGAAGTGCCTCTAAAGCTGGCATTGATCTGATGTGGCTTGTAACATTGCAGAGGTAAAGGTAGTAGTTTAAAAAATTGTGTCAGTCCCTGCTGTTTTCAAACCTTTTTCACAGGACTCTATGTTTTGCTTGAGGACAAACAAGAGGGTAAGTCTGAGCAAGTTGATATACTATGGATTTTACCATTTTTAGACCATGATATATAACATATTTAGAGTATATTATATGGGTTGGAGTCTCTTTTAAAGTGTTTTCATGTTAGGTACATTTTGAAGAACTTTAGTGATTCTCGAGCTTTTTGAGGTGCAAAACTGCCCAGACGCATCAAATATTTAGCTATGGATGGAGATTTTCATATGGTGATATTGAGATAGTATTCTGAAAATATATAGCTTTAAGTTATCTTTCCAATGCCACCAGTTGGGGTCCATCAACATCTTATAGCAGAAGTTATGCCCGTTTTACTGATGAGTGGTCTGCCTGCCTCGCGAGATGAGGCTGACGAGGAGACGACGGAGAGTCGATCTATGGCACAGCCTTGTTTCGATCGAAGGTGATCCCATAATGCGGGGTGAGTATATTTCAAGAACGACTAAAGCCCAAAAGCCACCACAAGTTACCAAAATACCCTTAGACGACCCAAAACCCTATTTACGTGTTTTCTAAGACGTTGTTGACGGCTACGCTTTCTACACTTTATTCTATTCATTGCTATTAGTTTTACGGTCGGAGAGAAGAGAAGAACTCCTTCAAAGTCCTCTCGGAACTCCATTGGTTTTATTATCTATTCTGCTTCATCTATGATTTATGTGATAACTATCATGTCTGAGAAGATACAGCTGCTAGGTTTAGGTATATTAATGGTATTGATGGATTAGCCAAATAATAGAAATGCTAGGGTGTAATAAATATCCTTCATCAGTATTGTGCTTATTGGTTGTGTTCTAGTGTAGTTAACTAGAATCATGATCTTATGATAATTGGCAACTACGAGAGTAGGATCATTACTTGAATAAATCCTGTTAAGCTAGGTTGCTAGATTCATACGAGAAACGGTCTAATAATTTTAGTGAACATATCGAAATAAGTCGTAATGCTTGATTTATGTGAGCATCGATCGATGCTAGCTCAATAGCATCGATCGACGGTTTATTCCGAGTTCTCCACGTGAGTTGTTAAAAAAGACTTAAATAATAGATAGATTCACTAATTGATATCTTACTGTTTTCCTTCGAGTTCTAGGATACAAAACCCTTAGATTTTATCCTCCGTGCTCACTTAACTGAAATCCTAGATCTAGCTATTTCATTTAACTGTTTACAAACCTAAGAAATCAATCACCTCTCTTTTATTATGTACTGCTTTATGAAACATCTTGCCTAGCTTAATTGTGACCGTATTGAGTTTATTGTGTGCCCACGCTCCCTGTGGATTCAATCCCTATGTACTACAATTGAACCTCTTGTTTGAGAGAGTAAAGTTTCTCTAGGGTTAATTTGAGCATATCACTATACGTGCCTAAACACCTCAGAAGGGGAGTCAATGAAGCAGGGATTGCTAGTTTTTGCAAGTGAGTGAAGACGATCCCAAGATGCATATTTTCATGATGCTTATCACAAGTACAAGTTTCACATGTTCTTCAGAGAAAGCAGAGAGACATATGAGGATATCGAGTTTCTGTTTGATATAATTAGGTGTCAATCTAAGACGGAGCTGAAGAAGAAACAAAATCATGAGAAGCTTGTAGTTTCTATATTGAAGATTTTGATTTCCAAAATGCTATGTGCGATGTTGGAGCCTCAATATGCGTCATGGTGAAAGACACTGCTGAGCTATTGAGATTAAAGCTGGAACTTTCTACAACTAATTTTACCTTTATGGATCTCTCCAAGGAAAACTTAGGGGGAATAATCGAGAATGTGGAAGTCAAGATCGGGAAATGCTTTGTCCTTGCTGACTTACATGCCATGGAGATCAGAACATGGTGGATAACTTCTCCTCTTCTTGGAAGAGCCCTCATAGCTACATTGGGAGTAATCTGAGATCTGCATAAGAATAAGTTGGATCTGGCAAATGTTGACAAGAATATCTTCTATGATCTTGTTAGGGAGAACAAAGGTGAGGGCTTATTTCCTATATAGAGACGTGGGAGGATACATCACCGGTGGCTGCTTATAGAGCTTTTCACGTTGTGAATATCGAGATTCAGGAATAGTGTTGATTGACTCACTCATGGTGTCGGTCAACACCTTTCAGATTTCAGGGCAGAATGAGGCTGAAATGCCTATGTTTTGAGAAAAGGGGCAAGAAGAATAGAAAAGAAAGAAAAGGAATGAGAGATTCTTGACATTGGTTCCTAGACTTGTCTTTTCCATAATGGAGCCTTGAGTATCAGGTGCGCATAAGAGGTGGTTTGCAGCCCTTCGCGAAGGATCGGGTGTTGGTAACTACAAAGCAGAGAGAAAAATGGAAAGCTTATGTAAATAGCTTAGATTCATTGGCTGCATCAATAAGCTGAAGGAAGAAGACATTCAGACTTGTTTTGGAGTAGGTTCTCATTCTCATGCAAACTGATCGTGAACTCTAAAAGTGAAGCTAAAGACTGAAAACAAGCACTGAGTGGGAGGCAACCAAGTAAAATTTTGTAAAACAAAATGAGGAAGACAAGTCGAATTCTAGTATCAACCGACACCTGACCAATATCGGTCGACACACCCTTTCTACATGAGCATCGAGAAAAACTTGGTCAATGTCGATTGACACTCAACCCGTTCTCAGATACAGACTTGTGTTTCTTTCGTTTTTATTTCAAGTTTTATCTATTTTATGTCACCAATCTTAGACTGTATAACACTTGGGAAAGTGTTGTTTAAGTATGAGGAAGGTTTTTACTAACATTATGTTCTTTTTTTTAGTGTTAGTTGTTTTCCTTTATTGAGTCAAAATAGAGTCAGTTGGGGATCATGAACTTTTTCTTGGAACTAACTACCTAACCACTGTATAGCATCATTCTTTGAATTACTAATTGCATGGGTGTACTGAATGGAACATGCCAAAGTGGATCGACCTGCCAGTAACATTCATGCTTACTATATGTGTTATGAAGGATGATGCAAAAGACTTGTTCGGAGTTTTAGCTGATGAAGCCTACAAGTGGTTGCGAAAAGAACAAAGATCAGGTTTCAAGTGGTTGAGGAGAATGCGTGCAGGCTTAAAGACGAAGGGATTGCAAAGACACAAAACCTTCACACATTCTTTTCTCAACAGAATGGGATAGCATAAAGGTTAAATAGAACTATTATGAACAAGGTAAGGAGTATTATAAGTGAAAGCGGTCTAAGTGTGAAGTTCTGGACAGAGGCTTGCAGCAACTGCGGTCTACTTAATCGACAAGTCACCATCATCAGCCATAGAGTTCAGCTCTTCCTGATCTTAGTGGTCTAAGCCGTTTTGGTTGTCTAGCATATGTTCACTCATCGACGGAAATTTAAATCCAAGAGATAAAAGGGTATATTCACATGATATCCAGATTGGATTAAAGATAAAGGTTTGGTTATATGATGAACAGAAGGTATGATCAGTCACAGTGTGGTGTTTAGAGAGGATAAGGTCTATAAAGAAGTATCAAAGGAATTAACATGAGTAGTGGGAGATAACAGTGAGGGTCAAGTGAGGTTGTTCTATATTGTGTAATGGATTATCAAGGAGAAGTTTCTGAGAAAAGTGAAAGTGAATCTACTTCACAACGAGAAACATCACTACAAGAAAGAAACTCAAGATCTTAGTGATTATCAACTTTGCAAGGAATAGACAAAGAAGGCAAAATAAACCACCGGCGACGTTCACAGATTACGAGTGTGATGACAGACATGGAGAAGACCAGTATGCAAAGTTTGTGGTGTTGTTATGTCTGAAGATATAGGAGTTGAACCTTCATCTTATCAAGAAGCGAGGAGTGATCCTGATATGACAAGGTGGAATGAAGCTGCTGTATATGAAATCATGTCTCTTAACAGAATCATACATGAAGTTTAATTCAGTAGACAGAAGACTCAAAAGGTTATTGGATGCAAGTGGTTATTCAAGAGGAAACCCAAGATAATAGGTGTTGAACCACTTAGGTACAAGGCAATATTAGCTCCGCCAAGGGATTCTCATAGAAGGAAGGGATAGATTATCAAGAGATATTTTCTCCGGTTGTAAAACATGTATCAGTAAGATAACATTTCTATCAGCAGTGGCTCATTACGACATGGAACTTCCAACAAATGGACGTGAAGACAGCGTTTCTACACGAAATTTAGAAGAATTCATAGTAATGGAGCAGCCAGAAGGATTTGTGGGCTAAGAAGTTTTTTCCTAACAAGGTGCTGCCAATTTAAATAAGTCTCTTTATGGGCCTTAAGAAGTCTCCACGTCAATGGAACAAGCGCTTTGATGAGTTTTAAGGGAAAAGTGATACATTATAAGTGAGTATGATCTCTGTGTATATTTCATGAAGGTTAATAGTGGTGATGACGTCTATGTGCTGCCTATATGTTGATGATCTCCTCATAGAATCATTTGATAAGGATCATGTAAACAAGCTTAGGGCGGTTCTCAGTCAGATTTTAAAATTGAAGAATTAGGCCATGCATTAACCCGGGGTCTCTTAAGGTAGGGTTCTTAACGTAAATTTGTCTTTTTATATATATTTTTCCCGCTAAGAGACGGCTCTTATGGTTCTTATTTAAGAGACGGGTTCTTAGGTTTTTCTTAGTTAAAAGCCTAAGATACGTCTCTTAGAAAGCTTAAGATACGTCTCTTAGAGAAAAGCTAAGAACCCCACCTTAAGAGACTCCGGTTAATCCTGCTCTTAGGGGATGCTAAGAAGATTCTCGACATGGAAATTATCAGAAACATGGAAAGAAGAGAGTTCTCACGAAGACTACTCATGGAAAGTTTTATTAAACTTTGCAATGGGCCAGTATAATTCAGTAACCACATCAATGAGAGCTCATTTTTATTTTGAAGCCTGCTACAATAAGGAGTGGAAGAACATGAGGAGAAGATGCAGAGCGTGACATACCAGAGTGCTGTGGATGTACTCATTGGTGGGTCCGAGACCTGATTTAGTTTATTCAGTTGGCTTTAATAAGCAGATTTATGTCAAGACCAATCAAGAAACATTGGCATGCTGTGAAGTGGGTACTAAGGTAGCATAAGGGTTTAGTGGAACAAAGCTAGGGTTAAAAAAGGAGATTTGTTTGTGATTACATGGTATTTTTGACTCGGACTATGCGGCTGATTTAGATCATAGAGATCGATAACAGGGAATGGTGTTTACAGCATGAGGGTAATACAATGAGCTGGAGATCGTCTTGATAAAAGGTGGTAGCTCTCTCTACAACTGAGGCAAAATATATAGCACTTCAGAATCTGTTAGAGAGGGTGTATGGTTGAAACGGTTTGCCAGACATAATTGGGTTATCCTCAAGACTCAGTGAAGATATTCTGTGATTCACCAGAGCGTTATAGTGTTGGGGTCAAAACGGTCACGAGAAATCAACGGCTAAAATTTTCTGAGAAAGTATTCCTTAAAACAAATACGAGCCGGAAAATGTCGAATGAACTACATTACACATAAGCCAAGCCTATTTAAATAAGGATACAAGAACAAAGCTCCTTGTATTTCATCCCAGACACGAAATGAAAGAGTTTCAATCTAAACATGAAAAGATCAGAAAAATGTTCCTGCAGAAGGTTTTTACGATAACTGACAAATTTTACAAAACAATCTTCCGTAAGAAAAAATTCGGAAAACTCCGCCGGAAAAACCTCATAGGAAAATACTATGAGATAATCTTCAGCAAAGCAGGCTTTCGAAAAATGTGTTGTGCGGAAAATTTTGCCGTAAAACAAACAAACAAACATACTTTGTCTACTTCAATACCGGCCGCCGAGATTTATGTCCTATGAAAATTCTATCATTAACCATAAAATGGCATATTCCCCAATTCAGGACAAGATTATTTTCCTCACATCTAGCTAAACTATGCACAGATTGTCAAAAGGGAAGTTAACTCAACTAGTATGAATTTTATTAATTATTATCACAACCATACAAAACTTTTTTTATTACTACCTTTTTTTTAATACCAGCGTGCCCTTTTTTTACGTTGTGAGAAAAAAACATATTACAAGAATCCATTACTTTTTTGTGCCACGTAGGCAAAAAAATCGGGGTCCACGTAAGAATGCGGCATAAAACTCAAACCGCCAATACGATATGAACTTCGTTACGGCCGAGATATAGGTGCGTTGCGGCTGACTTAAATAATCTAGCTGACTTATGAGAAATATAAGCTGAGTTATGAACATAACTCAGTCGATCGTTACGGCTGGCTTAAAAAATCTGGCTGGTTTATGTGATAACGGCTGAGTTACGGTCAGATATTATGATTGACTATATATCCTTAGGCTGGTTCCTGGAAAATCCGACTGCAGTTCTAGTTACCATACGACTGAGTTAACTATCGCGGCTGGTTAATTGATCGTCGACCGGCCGAGTTATGCAGATGGTTTTTACAGCTGAGTTATATTTAATCAGCCGTAGTAAAGTGGAGAGAAGTAACAGTAAACTCAGCTGATTTACGGCTGACTTGTTAGCGAAAAGATTAATTACTAGAATAGCATTCATTTGCCGGTGTTTATTTAACGATACAGCTGACTTCTGCGTTTCATCTTTGTTATGGCTGATGTTACAAAAAGTAATTACTAAAATAGTATTCACGTTTGACTGACTTACGGTGTATTAAGTGGCTGACTTAAATGTTCGTTGGTGGCTGAATTACTGATTTTCCATGTCATCATCCATGTCAGCTTTTATCATGTCATTACTAACTACAACAACGAATAAGAGTTTATGTTACAGGACGCCGCTATCTGTTCTTCACCTTCTTCTCTTTCTCTAAAATCTTATGGATCAGTAATTATTGTTTCAGGTAACTGGATTAAGAAAAACAGATATGTATTCACACCCGACAGTAGAGGATGTATGTGTTCTGCATGCAGATGAGAAACAACACACGACGAATTCGCAAGTCATACTCGATGATTACGGATTGAATGAGTTGAGCCATCAGATTCAGCTAA